>SSSL01000205.1:0-61557 GCA_008086715.1 Sitobion miscanthi
TTTACTAGTCTGCAAAAAAGGAATAATAGAAATACATGAAGCCTGCACATAATTATTGAGTGTTTCCACTTATCGTGATCACAGTGTATGTATAATTTGTATGATTACTAAAATTATATAAATATGATTTAGGTTCTTCGGTTTGGTCTGAACAAATACCCAGAAACGTTTTATACGCCAACAATTGAAGAATAAGAAAGAAACTCAATTTTATCTCGGTGTGTGAAAAACATTTGTTGTCACCCAGTAGTAAAATATGCAACACGAGAAACTCTTATGGACAGGTACACAAATTATATAAAACAATTAGCGTTAACAATCTACCTTTCAAGCCAATTTGTCCATAAGTAAGAACTTTAACAAGAGTTGCTTTAAATATGAAATAACTCCTGGATTAAATGATTTTTTATTTTAACTTTTCAAGTTAAAAATGTCTAACTTTCAAACTGAAGCTCTTGACTGCACCTTATGCGCTCATGAGATGTTATTCAAGACTCATCTGTGTTGTTCACTTCTGAAAGATGACTTTTTGTACCTGGAAGCTGGCATAATATCTGCCATAAAAAAATTGTTAAAAATTTCGATAAACGTTAAAGCATTTGTCAATGAGCAAACAGTAAACTATTTAAAATTTGTTTCTAAGCTTACTCATGCTCACATAAATCAAGGAAAAAATGTGAATATACAGGGTCCGGCAAAAAAACCTCCCGTATTTTTAGGCGTTTATATTTAAAGCTATTTATAGATAAAATGGTATTCCGGGTATAGATAGATAGAGGTCTACGTGCCATTTTCAGTAATCATAATGGCGTGGCACGGTGAGCATCGTACGTTTGTCGTAGAGGAATATATCCGTAATGGTGGTTCTGCGATTACTACTCAGCGTGCATTTCGCATTCGATTTAAACTTGGCCGACATAATCCTGTTCCGGATAGAAAAACAATTCAAGTTTGGTTATCAAACTTTAGAGCAACAGGTTCTGCGCTAAAGAGGAAATCGTCTGGCCGACCTTTAACCGCAACAACACCGGATAATGTGGCACGTGTTAGTGCGTCTATCCAGCAATCTCCAAGGCGTTCAGCACTTAAGTATGCAGCTGCCCTTGAATTGTCTGATAGGAGTGTAAGACGAATTTTGCACACACATCTTCATATGCATCCCTACAAAATGATGATCACACAAGAATTAAGTGCGAGAGATTTTGAAACTCGCAGAGCTGTTTGTGAAGACATTCTTCAAAACATTCCCGTTGGTGCTGTTTTAATTTCGTCTGACGAGGCCCATTTCCATTTATCGGGTACTGTAAATAAACAAAATTTCCGGTACTGGGCAACAGAAAACCCTCAAGAAATTCATCAACGACCACTTCACAGCCCTTATGTGACAGTTTGGTGTGCTGTTGCTGAATTTGGTGTGTTAGGCCCGTATTTTTTCGAAGAAAATGGGCAAAAAGTTACAGTTACTGCGGATCGCTACTGTCACATGATTGAGACCTTCCTCCGGCCAAACTTAAATCAGTTCACTAGAAACCACGAAGAAGTATGGTTCCAGCAAGATGGAGCCACAGCACACACTGCACGGCGTTCACTAACCATTTTGAGAGAGCTGTTTCCAGGACATCTTCTCTCTTTACGAGGAGACGTTACCTGGCCACCAAGGTCACCCGATTTATCACCTTGTGATTTTTTTCTTTGGGGACATTTAAAGGCCCAAGTCTACACTCATCGCCCAACATCTTTGGAAGCACTTAAAGGACCACGAAACAAAAAAAAATGATTTTGGCTTAATTAATAGTTAGTTAATTACTATAACTAACGGTGGTACTAAAATTTGTATACGTCGATTTGTTAACGCGCTAGAGCAAAAGAGAGATAGCCGCGTGACGTCACAAGATCACACGGCGCGGCGGCGGCGTATACTTTTATACAGGAATCACCGACGCGGTCCAGATTATTTATTTATAATTTTTGTTATATTCAACAAAAAATAAAAATTAAGACAATTATCATAAGTCAGTGGGTTTTAATAAATGTTAGTGAACGTTTTGTCGTTTTACTAAATTTAAATGTACGTAATTAATTTGTATTACCTCTATTAACTATGGTATTAGAATTTAGAATTGACATTGATGTAATATTATTTCGATATTTCACATAAATATATACTTTTATATAGATTATCAGATGAATATAATATATTTATTGTTCTAAAAACTAAAAATAACAATATAAACACTTTTAAGAGAATATTATAAAATTAAATTGTAAATCTTGAATATCTTTTAGACCGTATTTCTTCAATATTTGGTCTTGGTATTGGAGCTATGAACTTAGGAATTTCAATTTTTTCTGGTATTGTTATGATATTATAGTCGTTTGTTTTTTTTTTTGCCAAATCGAGTACTTCTTCCATAATTTGTTTTCGCCAATCATTATCAGTACGCTCATATACATTTTTTATTGTGTATTTCCCTAACGGTTTCGAGTATACCATTATATCACCTACTACTTGTTTATTTGTATTGTAATTATGGTCCAATATAGCCATGATGGATCTTATGTACATACCTCTATATTTCAGATGAATTCGTTTTGGCATATATTTTAGCCTTACATTATGATAAGATTCCAAGTGGCCAGTATGCACAAAATGTTTTGCATGTGGCAAATCTTTTATAAAATCTTTGGCAGTTATAATTTTTTTTAATGCATTGTATGATTCGTCATCGGATTTTAACCATAATTTTTTATTTATTTCTTCGTCTGTTAATGGATCATGATCGCATGTTTTTGTTACTCCATTTTCTTCCAATTCATGTTCATTTTTTATGTGATGTAGTAGAGACGTGAATTTTTCAACTAATAATTGACCGTCACCTTTGCAGTTTTGCGAAGCCCACCAAAGATGATTATTAACACTACTTTTCCATAAATATGCATTTTCATGTTTTTTTTTCTAAAGTTTTCATTTTTTTCATCAAACTTTTAGATAGGTGCCACACATCAAATTCATGTTGTATTTCAGGATGTTGTGTTCTAATGTAAAAACGAATTCCTTTATGTCGGTCAGTAAGAAACAATTTAATATTAAAATTTTGGTTTTTGGTCAAATCATTAAGTAATAATTCGCAACCTTTTCTTTCTAAGTCTCCTTTCACCATACCTTTTTGTACACGTTTAAAGTCCACTATTTTTCCACTACGTAAATCCATTACCGAATAAATGCAATACTTGGCGCAAAAGCCTGGAGAGTCATACTGCCCATCTCCGGCTAACCACATATCATTTTCTGAATTTTTAATACTGTTAATTGTACTTTTCTTTTGATCTTCCCAAATATTAAAAATGACTGGTCCAGTATAACGCTTAATTATTTTATCATAAACTGGACAAAAAAAAAACTGGGAATAAGTATGTTATTTAAATGGAAATTTGGACAAATGGAGTGGCATAAAGTGAATGTTGTGTGTATAGATTTAATGGGATTAGGTTTAATGCGCCAATCGGTGTACGATTCAGACATTAGGTTGAGATGAGTTTGAAGATTCGCCGAGGCTGTAATAGGGTTTTTGTCAATTGATATGATGGCTTTGTCATCCGCGTAATCAGCTACAGTAGTATTCTGGGAGATAGGCTGATCAGAAGTGTAGATATTAAAAAGAAAGGGAGAGAGGATTCCACCTTGGGGAACTCAGCTAAAATTTTCTCGATTTTGGATACTGAGGAGCCAAACCGGATTTGAAAGTGGCGGTCGCTTATATAAGACTTGATTAATAAAAATAAACAGGGAGAGAGAAATTTTTTTGGTTTAAAAAGTAAACCTTCGTACCAAACTCTATCAAACGCTTGGCTAATGTCGAGAAAGGCACAAGTGCAGTAATGCTTGTTTTCTAGGGAGCACGAGATTGCGTCAACTAGTCTATGTACCTGGTGTATTGTATTATGAGCTGAGCGGAAACCAAATTGCGAGTCAGGTAAAATCTTGTTCGTGGAAATGTAAGGTAATAGTCTTTTAAGGATCAATCTTTCTAGTATCTTACCTAGAAAAGGTAATAGACTTATAGGTCTGTACGAGGAAGGCAGATCAGGTGGTTTGTCTGGTTTAGGAATCATGACTATGTTAGAAAATTTCCACATGAGTGGAAGTATGAAAGCCGTAAGGTTGCATTAAATAAATAGGTAAGGAATAGGATAGCTTTTTATGTTTACCAAATTTGACTCACCTCAAAATTGTAATATATTAAGTAACTACTACATAGTATAGGTATTATGTATTTAATATCTAAACTAATAAATGTTGACTGTAAAATCAATAGCTGTGTACACAAATAGTTGATTAGTTATATACTTATTAATTAATTTGATTTTATGCTCATGATTAAATATAAATATATACATAATATATTACAGTTTTTAGGTGAGTCAAATTTATTGTAGCATACAAAATATACTGTAACAGATTCTAAATAATTAAATTGTATTATGATAAGTCTATATACTATTTTCAATAACTTATGAGTATTTTATGAAATAAACTTTTTTATAAATAATACTTATTAACGCACCCCTATTATTTAACATGGGATGGTTCTTTTGTACTTGAATTAGACAGTAGTTAACCTACATGCATACTATGTAGGTAGTATTAGATATATTACAATTTTTAGGGGAGTTGATTGTTTGAGGTAATGCAATTTGGTAATTATAAATTTTATATATGATACAAAACTGCTGCAGATACTATATAATACAATAATTTATTATAAATTGATAGATCTTTATGTATTTAATTAAATTCTGGCAGTTAAATTGTATAATGATATGGCTATACTGTTTGATATTGCTTATGTAGGTACGTGTAGTTATAAGTATTAAGTGATGAATTAAACTGTTTGATAAACAATTAGCTACATTTATTAAGCATTGTTTGATATGTTCTAACATAAGCATAAAATAAAATTAAACAATAATTATATACACAGCTATATAGCTTTTATTATGTTGTTAAATATTAAATATATAATATACTATGTAATGGGTACTACAGTTTTTAGGTGAGTTAAATTTGGTATAGCATACAAATGACGCTACATATTTTAAATAATAAATATTAAAAAACAAAATAAAAATGTATGTATAAAATTAAAGTCTGGCAATTACATTGTATGATTATACGACTATATACCATTTGCAACAACTTATAAATGTAAGTTTAATTGAAAGTAATATATGAAATAAACTATTTATAACATAATAAATTAATACTGGATTTTATTAGCTACAATTTATATTATTTACAGTGTATTGTGTGGGATGTGTCTTTTATACTTGAATAGACAAAAGTAATATAACTAACATGCATGTATACTATGTAGTGCTTATCATACTAAAGTTTAGGTGAATTAATTGGTCGAGGTAATGTATATGACTATACTACTTGATATTACTTATATAGGTAGGTTTGATCATTTGACATGGGCTCGATTATGTGGTTAAATATTAAATATATAATATACTATGTAGTAGGTACTTAAAATATTACAGTTTTTAGGTGAGTCAAATTATGTACCCATATTCATAGACAAAATATAACTTTTTATGTATTTACTATAAAATCGTAAGAAAAACGGCTGATCTATAAGGATATCATGGAAGATCTCATGGTGGAAAAATCTAATACTATAAAATTGTAAGAAAAACGGCTGATCTATAAGGATATCATGGAAGATCTCATGGTGGAAAAATCTAATACTATAAAATCGTAAGAAAAACAGCTGATCTATGAGGATATCATGGAAGATCTCATGGTAGAAAAATATTAAATTAAATTAAACACCGCTTCGTTTCCCCAGTCCGCCGGACCATTCGCTTCGATTCCCTATAGCGCGACCAATCGCGTACCTTCGCAGCGGCGGCGGCGGCGGTCGGTTTTAAAACGTTTTCGAAAAATGTTACGCCTTTTCGACTTTTTCTCATTTCACCTATAGTTCGTTTGTTTTAAAAGCCGCGTGGTTTGTACGCGATATCGGTCCATGGCCATCGCAATCGACGCCAGCGTAGGTCGTTATTATTGATTTTTTCATGTTTCCCGATTCGTTTCGTCTTTTCAAATGCCGTTTGTGCTCTATTTGTTATGTTCATTTCTTTTGAAAACCGTGGAAATGCGGTTTGTACGCTTAAAAATTCGCGTTCACGAAATGTCAGTCGGTCTTCGTTCCAACGCACAAGTGCACAGTTGATATATATTGTTTTTGATCCAATAATTATTGCATTATGCGATTGTAGACATATTGTTTGGTCCTTAATAACGTAGCTGGTATATTGCTTAACGTAAATGTATTATTCAAGCATACATAATAATGTAATAATAATAATAACGGTCAGATAAGTGAATAGAAGACAATTAAAGTTTAAACAGTGTGTAGATACATAGAATTACATCGATGTATAATATCGAATATATTGGTTTACGTCGCTCCGTAGACACACAGCTTAATTGTTGAAGTTTTATACACGATTGACATCACAAACTGTGGCTCGATAGGTCAGGCGTAGGTTCCCCAATCGTAGGATGTTAGGTGGGTCTGAGTTCGAATCCGTCGTAGCGCTCTTCGGGCGGCTACCGGCTGAGCCGCATTCTACAACACGGCCTCTCTTATCACGACATTTTTTGCATTTTTTTTCACGTTAAATTTCATAAATAATAAAATAATATACGTTAATATTACAATATATGACTTATATTATATTATATTAAGTACCTATATGTTATTTAAATTATTAGGAATTAAACACATATTATTTTCTTTAAATTGTCATTGTTATTATATCACATAATAAATACATATTTGTTTTATTTTTCGTAAATTATTTCGAATGTTGTGTGATTGGGTTTTTGGAAAAAAACTTTTCTCTTCACTTATAGTAGCTAGACATACTAGACTGATTGCTGCAGTACATTTTTCGGTATCCGACGAAGTCCTAACCTAACGAAGTCGGATAGCCTACCTAGGTGGCTAACTTGAAAGTTAATAGATTTTGACTTGAGATGACTGACTTGCTAGACACTCCAACACGGTTTTTGACTTTACAGTTTTTACATAAGAAATAGCACCGGGCATGCGACGGCACATACCACTCTATCCGCCGCAATTGAATTGCTTATTTTTGTTTTGTGTTAGACAGGTAATGACTGACTTGCTGGACACTCTAATATGCAGGTTGTTGAATTAACATTTTCTTACACATACAAAAAAGCACCGGACATGGAGGATAGTATCATCATTGAATTGCCGGTTTTTATGGGCCATGGGAGATTTCTAGACACTGTAACTTTCCCGCCTTCGAAACGACACCACCAAAGAGCCAGGCCATATCAGAAATTCTTATTACAAAATCACCTTCTATATAAGTGTTTCTCCAAAATCGGTACTTACTAACAACTAACAAGAGGGTCCAACAATTTTTTCGATTATTCACCTATCTACGCAACTAACGGGGTCCGCAATCCACCGCAGGTGGATTGCATACCTGGTGATTACGTTTCGCATGTAGTCGGATCGCCTACCTATTTGACTGATAGCTACAAAATCAAATAAACCTATCGACTCTACACTTTTTAACAACCAAAAGCAGCGAACAAACGGGAGGTGATCCTGGAGATCGTATCCAGCCTATCAATTTACAACGTTCGTGACCGATCGCTGGACGCTCAAACTTTTAAACATTCCCGCCAAAGTTCCAAGCCTTATCTCTAATCCATATCACTAATCCTTATCACAAGTCCTAAACTTTCGTCTTACAGCATTTGCGACTTTTATAATTCTAACGACATTGTCTCTAAAATCGGTACCCACTCTCAGCGAGTCCAACCCTTTCCGAGTTTCACTTAGAGAGTCTAATACTATAAAATCGTAAGAAAAACAGCCGATCTATAAGGATATCATGGAAGATCTCATGGTAGAAAAATATTAGATTAAATTAAACACCGCTCCGTTTCCCCAGTCCGCCGGACCGTTCCCGTCGATTCCCTAAAGCGCGACCAATCGCGTACCTTCGCCGCGGCGGCGGCGGCTGTCAGTTTTAAAACGTTTTCGAAAAATGTTACGCTTTATTTCGCCTTTTCTCATCTTTTCTCATCCGTAGTTCATAGCGTAAATGGTAGAATTTTAATAGCGTTCGTTGTTCGTTGCTTTTTTGTAATGGGGGTTTGTACGAATATTGAATATCGACATATCCCGCTTGATATTGATATAATGCTTATTATTATATACGTAAAGTTATAATAAATATAATATATTGCTTAACGTATATATATATAAATATATTGCTTAACGTAAGTTATAACTAAGGTTATCATTTTATAGTATGGGGTATATTAATGTTTTTTTTGTTTTGTTTGTTTTGATTAAATAAACATTGTAGACATAATTGTTTTGTCCTTAATACGTAGGTATATTGTTTAACGTAAACACAATTTTGCATAATTTTATTATTCAAACATACAATTAAAGTTTGGATATACATATCGAATATATCGGTTTACGTTGTCGTGTAGACACACAGCTTATTTGTTGAAGTTTTGACTGATGACGGCATCACAAACTGTGGCTCGGTAGGTTAGGCGATGGTTCCCCAAACGTAGGTGTATAGGTAGGCCTGAGTTCGCATGGTTACCGGCTACTTCCATACGAAGCGGGTTAATTTTTTTTTGCATTTTTTTTCACGTTTTTTTTTTCATATACCAAATAATTATTATATAAACACTACAAGTACATGTTTTTATGTATGTAGGTATTGATTGTTATAATATTAAGTATCTTATGTTATTTATTTTATTAAATTATAAATTTTTCAAAATTTCCATATAAAAGTAGTTTGTATCTTTTATTACTGCCTGTCCGTATCATTAAATGCCCTTTGGACCTTAATTAGTTAAAACTTATCGCTCGGCAGTGGAATGGAGAGGATAACTAACGGCGGGTTTACACGGGTCGATCGCAGTCGAACGACATTCGTCGCACGACGATGCGTCGATCCCAATCGAAACTATTAATTGTTTACACGTTCAACTGTTTCTTGGCTACATTTTAGTCGAAAGTGTACACAAAATGTCTTCTACGGTACATGTTGGTGTTTTATTAATTTGTGATCTATTACGTGAAGAGTTGTTAAAATTTAAAAGTAAAAACCAAAAAGCGTCGTTTGTAGACTCGGAAATGGATTTTAAGAAGGAACACTTTAGGTGCATCAACAAATCTTTTAAAAGAGCTTTCTGTAGAAGATCCAAAATCATTCTATAATCATTTAAGAATGAACGAAGATATGTTTTTATATCTTCTAGAAAAAGTATCTCATTATATTCAAAAGGAAAATACCAATATGCGAGAAGCACTGCCAGCCAGATTGAAGCTAGAAATAGTATTACGATTTTTAACTACCGGTGAGAGCTTTGCTTCCCTTTCAGCACTGTATAGAGTTCCGAAATGTACAATATCATGTTTTTGTTGGACGTTTTAGAAGCAATATACAAAGCATTGGAAAACTTTATCAAGGTAATGTATTATATATTTTATATTTAAAAAAAACAAGATCCAACATTTATTTTTAAATAAAATAAATTTAAAAAATATTTGTATCATAAAAAAAATCAAATCTTGTAAATTACTAAAAAAAAAATATGTACCTTTCAATAATTAAAATATTTACATCATTTTATTCTTCAACATTTTGACCTGGAGTGGTATGACTTCTACTATTCTTGATGGTTTAATCCTTAATTTAATTATTGAAATCAGACATATTTACTGTGGTCCAGGCTTGCGTTAATATATCTGCTTCACAACTATTCTGGATTTTTTCAATATTATTGACATGAATGGAACAGGTGTCTGAAGAATAGTCCCATGTAGAATTAGAATGTAGTAAAGTTGAACTCGGAGTTGAAGATCTTGAAACTGTTTGTGAATTTGATAAGCAATGTAACCGTTCTCGTGTCAATAAACCTTGAATATCGTTTTGCAAAATAAGAGACCTTTCAAGTGGTATTTTTCTCATTTGGTTGGCCACATGCTTTCCAAAAGTTTCAAATTCATCATCTTCTTTAACGACACTTCTTTAGCGATACTGTCTAATTTTTAAATTGCCTTTTCAATTGGAAATATTCGGTAGTTTTGATCTCATTTTAAAATTCGATGTCTTCATTTTTTTCAAAGTCTTAGGAAAAGATGATGTTTGAGTTCTTACTGTATCATGTCCTTCGTCGATATTTGGTGAAATTTTAAATATATATATAATATATATGTTCAGGTTCAGTAATATTCAAATCATCAGTTGTTTGTGGTTCAATTGATAATGTTTCACTTGGCAAAGTCTAAAAAAAATAATTGCAATTACTACTGAGATAATATAAGATATATAGACCTTATATTAGATTTTCAAATTTTTTTGGGTTGCATGATTCTTAGATTCTGAAAGGAGTGATGAATATATTGATTTTATAATATGTGTGTGTGTGTGTGGTTTTTTTTGTCATCGCGTTTTGGAGGAGTAAAAATACTCTGATATTCAACTTTAATCCTAGCTTCCGGTAGTAAATCGAATCTAAATGCATTGGTGGAAGGGGAGGGAGTAAGTTAGTAAGGAAATAGTTTACAAAAGGGTCAGAAATAATAAACCAACCAAAAAAATCAAAACACTGTTTAGAATCTAATAAAAATATTATAAAGTAGTTTCAATATTTTATTGTTTCAATATTAAGTATTTAAGTAAATTGTTTAATTTTCAGGTACCAAGTACAGAAAACGAATGGAAAAAAATCCAAAATGATTTTAATATTCGTTGGAATTTTCCATTGTGCTGTGGGGCTATAGATGGGAAACATGTTCTTATACGACCCCCCCCCCCCACGGAGCTTCAAATTATTTTAACTATAAAGGGACATACAGCGTTGTTCTACTAGCAGCAGTTGATGCAAATTATTGTTTTATCTATATAGATGTCGGAGCAAATGGTCGCATGAATGACGCTTCAATTTTTAACAACTCATCATTTAACGAAGCAATGGGGGGCTATATTTTAGCCGAAAATATTATATCCGACAGTATTTTAGCCGACAAATATTACGGCCGCCAGTATTTTAGCCGATAAATATTACCGCCGACCGTATTTTATCCGATAAATATTACCGCCGACCGTATTTTGGCCGACAGTATTTTATCCGAAAAATATTACCGCTGACAAATATTACCGCCGACAAATATTACAGCCGACATTATTTCAGCCGACAGTATTTTAGCCGACAAATATTAGGGCCGATATTTTTTCAGCCGACAGTTTTATTGTTAAATCTCTTATCACTTACATACAACTGCATACCAGAACTACAACTGTGGTCCATTTTTAATTTTATTGATAAAACTATTCATTGATAAGTGATAACAATAATAATATTATAGCTACATAATAGTATAATACATTAGGCATTAGGACAATAGGACATACCTCATAGCTAATTGTTGTTCCCGCGCACTTTGTAGTCCGTAAAAAATTACAACTTTTAGAAAAATTATGATTGTTTAACTCCTTTTGGGTGCAACTTAGCCTCCCTCCCTGGTAAGCAATCCGAGTATCCGACTACGTCGCATAGTGGACAATGTGCGACAGCATAATATGAAGTAGGCAATGTGATTTGATGCATGTGACTGCACCTGATCTGCCGATTAACCAATGGCAACCAAATAAAAAATAATTATTTATCCTATATTCAATAGCAACCATTTATAAACAAAAATTTCCACCGCAAATCTCAAAAGCTCCGTTTGAGCACCTAGGAGGGTGAAAAATAGTTAACGTCCTATTCTCAGAACTACCAAGTATACACACACAATTTTATGAACATGGGTCAAGCCGTTTCGGAGGAGTTTTGTTACAAATACCTACTGTGCCACGAGAATTTTATACATTAGATTTACTATATAAATACTAAATACTTTTAATTTCTTTGTCTATGGTTAATGGTTATTGCAATTACTTTAGAAATAAAACTACCAAATACCTACTCAATTATTATTTAATTTATTGAAGATAAAACAATGTTCATGACATTCTCGATTCCGATGTAAAAATAATACATTAATCACTTTTGGTGTATACCTACGAACAGACAAACACAAAATACTAAAATAGTTAATAAATAATAGGTATCAATATGAATACACAAAAAGAGTAAAGGTTAAATATTATGTCTAATAAGTAGTTGTAACTTGTAAGCAAAAACCACAAACTTTAATTTTTATCATATTATTATTGTAATATTGTGCATATATTATATCTGTACATCTATAAAGATCACAAGATATATTATCGAATCGTATTACACTAGCTGATTTTAATTAATATTTAATTGTATTACATATTTATATATTTATATACGTACAAACGTTAATATATTTATTTTAAACTTAGTATCTACCTACAGTCTATTTTAATTTTTATCAGTTTTTGAACTTGTGGTGTACTGGTGTTTTTTGTTTAGTTGTTTAGATTCAATTTGTTTAACAAAATAAATAATTATTGATGAAGTTATTCTTAAACTGGTCACCAAAGAAAGAAAACTTGATTTTTTACTGTTTTAAATCTAATAAAAATAATCAATGCAATGTACTTATGTACTAAAAATAATGAGTAATTGTGTTAGTATTGGTATTCAATATAGAATGTCGTGTATATATACCTATTATACAGCAGCTGTTCTCAAACTGTGTTAAAGTAAGGACACCCCATACATTTTTCATTAAAACCACCTAAACTTCTGACAAGGTACTTATAGTGGTTTGATTTAAAAAATGTAAAGATGTTTGAATTGGTAAACAAGTTAGCATATTACGCCCAGATGAATTACCCAAATGTTTATTAAGACATATAAGCACTGCAAATCGTAGTTTAACTGAACCATTTTCAAGATCCAAATTAAAGGAATATACTAAGACTATAGCATGCTTTCTACATGATATGACGGAAAATAGGGAATGGTTAGATGAGTGTCGTTGTAACACATTGATAGATTTCATGGAGATTTTACCAGATGCAGATGATTTACTAGAGTATAAAAGATCAGAAGCTAATGAAATGATTGCTTTATAGATTATTTGGTTTAATGGCGGTACTTGGGCAATCAATGGTTAAGGATGAAGATATTAAGGAAATTAAAATAAATTATATGTATATATTGAAATGTAATAATAAATTTTGTAATAGAAAGGAAATCAAATTCGTAATCATGGATTTTGAGTTCACAATGATGAATAGAACAAGTATAGTGGTAATCTCTGGAGCCATTTCGAACAGCTTGAACAAGTGCAAGATTCGAAAGCTAGAAGGGAGACCGCTACTTTTGCCACTTCATGAACAAGTAAGAGAAATGAAAGTTCATGAATTACTGTTGGCTAAAAAGGAGATCAAGCGGATACTAAGTTGTAAACAAGTGCTTCAGGAGGCTTGTTTAACACAGTTCGAGAAAAGCTTGAATTCTAAGTTAAATAATTTAAAACCTAACTTTATTGAAATATATTTCAGAGGGGGAAAAAAAGAAAGTAATAGTAGTGTGGAATGGGCATTCTGATAGGGAAATTTTAAGAAGAATGAAAATAGAAAAGTTCGAAATTTTAAATATAACTTGTTATGATCAAAATATGACAAAAGAATTTATAATTAAATTAGAAAGGATAAAAACAAAAGAAGTTATATTTCAGTATGGAATAGGTTCATATAACAAAAATGGAAGGATGTTAAATTTGGAGGAAACTCACGGTATCATGTG
Source organism: Sitobion miscanthi (assembly GCA_008086715.1). Lineage (NCBI taxonomy): Eukaryota > Metazoa > Arthropoda > Insecta > Hemiptera > Aphididae > Sitobion > Sitobion miscanthi. Next base: position 13,820 of record SSSL01000205.1, read on the forward strand.
TCCGAAAAAACATAGAATGACTTACGCTCATGACCCGAAAATGGACGTGAGACTCACGAAGTGTATATTCAATATGGTTTTGAGGAAGCAGGGATACACAAATTTAATAAAATATTTTAATTAATGAGCTAAAAAGAAAAAAAATAGTTTTTCTATAAGACGGTAAATATAAAAAAGTTAATAAATGAATTAATAGATAATAAATTGATATAATGATAAATTTTTGATATAAAAAAATTTAATAGTAATTTAAATTAATTATTGCAGAAATGAAAAATAATAAAAAATTGATTAGGGCATATAATATTGTATCGATTGATCAAGTAATATTGAATTATGATCGGGCGGCAATATTATATTCCATATGAAATAAGATTCTACGAAATAAAAGTCGATTCGGAGTATAATACTGTGCCAATAATCCAATGACGATAAGATTTTGATTAGTGGTGCATATTATATTCCGTGCGAAATAAAAACTTCAAAGGAAATGAATAATAAATCTCAATAAGAAAATATACATTTTTTTTAAGTCATGTTAACTTGGGCTTGGCGTTGACTATACTTTGATTGAATAGTAAGTAAAACGTCTAGGCTTGAATTAACAGGATAAAAATTAAACAAGGATAGTTAATAAATCAATTTAACGCTGGTCTGTACCGCAAACATAACTTTAATTGAATAGTATGATTGTGAGACAGGTCCGCAGTAAATAAGATAAAGTCAAACAATATTAAATAAACATTTGAATAAATTAACAAACTAAAAATAGATATAAAAATATAATAAATAAAAATGGAAAATATATATATATACAAAGGGGGAAGGAAATTATTGAAAAAAAAATATATAAAAATAAATATAAAATAAAATAATAATATATATAGGAACATAAGCATAGGAAGTTATGTAGGAATATAGAAATGAAAAAATATATTTTTTAATATACAAATATTAAACTAAGTTAATATTATTAACATGGTGCTGGAAATTAAAATACGTACGGTATATATATATTATGTAAACAAAAAGAAAATATTGTAATAACCTTAAACATTTATGTTATAAATACTAACACTAAGATAAGTGATATTGTGAAAAATTTTAAAGGAAAAATATATATATGTTAGTAACATAAGAAAACTAACATAGATGATAATTAATATAGAAAAATATATTGTAATACTAATTGTAATCTAAAAAAAAATTAACCAATAATAATCAAATTTTTTAATACAATTGTTAATATTGAAAACAGATGTAACAAAAATATATAGTGGATTGTACTTATATATTTTTTTTGAAATAGAAAATAAGTCAATACTAATGTAACCAAAATATGTAATTATGAATGATAATTATTGTAAACATGATTGTAATTGTAACAATTAACTTGTGAATGTAAAATTGTAAACTAGGGAAGGTGCTTGTATAAAATGAAAAGAGCCACATTTTAATGTTTTAGACAGTAAAATATGTCTTTAAGAGGGGAGGTGTAACGAACCCAATAATATACATTCTAATATTATTGCATTATATTATTGTGATCGTTTCGCGCAGTACATAATAAATAACATAACACTAGGATAATAAATCAACTCATATTTTAATTATAATACGTCGTAGGACAATAAGAGAAAACAAGACAGTCTTGAACTTAGACCTTCATGGGGATAAATAAAACCACTTTTGGCAAACCACCCGAGGGCTAGTCATAGACGAATAATAGGATATTTGGCGATCACGATTAACCAGCCGAGCGAATATATATGATTAATTAAACCACATTGCAAAATATATCGTGAGCTCTAATACTAAACGCCAATTTATCTAAATATTGACGGAAGGCGTATAACATATATTGCAAAGATAATAAACAGGATGTGGTTCTCGGAATAAGCAGGCGTGGGAACATGTAGATGATAAATGTAAATCACGTCCTGTGAAGTCCGCAGATATCGATAGACAAGGGGGAAGTAGGAGATTAGAAGTCCCTATAAAACCCGGCCGAAACGGCCTGTAAATCAGACGTGTTTCTCCATCGTACAAGCGAGCACCTTCACGATAGTCAATACTGCACATCGTCAAATTGGACTTAGAATAATTTCAATAAATAAACAACTTAACTTTATCGAGTATTTACTTATTTTATCAACCTACCTGAAGAGAAATCACTATTTACGGTCTTGCTACCTGCAACCTTATAAGCTAAGCAGTCTAGTTGATTGCTGGTTTATAACAATTATATTCAAATAGGTACCTACCTAAATGTTAAAAAAAAATAATTATAATGTTACATTATAAAGAAACAAATTAAAAAGCAAATCTTTCATGCATAATTTGTCATGAGTAATGTATAACATTATAACTTAACTTGGATTTTCTTGTTAGATGGTATAGTGAACAGCGATATTTGATTTTTTCTAAACTTGTAAATGGTTTGGTATTTTCTCCTGAATTATTATACATTCATTAATTTTCATATCCCTCAATAGTCAATATCAGTCGCGTTATTGTTCCACGTTTGCAGTAACATTCTATACTGTACCATACGAAAAATATTTTATTAGAACTGTAAATAATTGTAAAATATTTTAGCCGAAAATAATCCAAAACATTGATTGACTACTTATAACCCGACATTTTCCACCGTTATTAACTTATTGGTAGGAATCTGTTGTTACTTGTGGATTAGTGGTGATTGCAATTCATCATTAATTCGAACGTATCGGATTTGATTTCAAAAATGAGTAACTCTTTCTAAATTATATTTTTTTTTTCCGGGATCCCCTACAGCCTGTTGTTATTATATATTTTAATTTTATAATTATTATTTTGGCCTATTGGCTATTCGTTTCGTATTCTATACAATATAATAATAAATTACGTAAGTAGATACATATTTTCTTATTGACAAGAACAACATATTATTCTTATTTGCAAACCGCCATTCGATGTTAGTAAATTAATATTCAAATTGTAGTTGAAATAGTTGAAAATACCATTTTATTGTTCTTACCTATTTCTTTTGTATAATAAATATGAATTTGAATTGTAAAATTATTTACCATAACAATATTTATAATTATTATTGTTATTATTGTTAGGTATTATTATTATTATTATTATTATAGTAGCCAGTAGCTAATTATAAATATTAGTTGTGGAATACCAGGTAGGTAATAACTACCACGGAAAGATTAAGTAATTTATAGATTCCTATAACTAAGGTAAACAGTTATCTACCCAGTACCTACCATCTCATATCTACATTCTATATGCATTTCTACGTTATCCATTGATTATTATTACTACATAGTACCTATTTAATATTTCTAATCAACTGTTATAATATTATGTAATATGGTACTTGTATACCTAATGTTCACTTGTTATTTTGTCATCGGACCAATATTATTGATTACTGATCATAATAAAGTAGACTGTTGTGGAACATACTCATTAGTCATTACTCATTAGACATGTGATTTTGGATCTTAAAACGCGTTCAATCAATAAGCTACAACTGTTTGAGGAATAAAGTAGGTAAGCATTGTATTATATCTACTAAAATGAACATAATATTTTGCAAGTAGGTTAGTACCTACAAAAAAAATAAATATATTTTTTTATTAGTAAGGCTCTAAAATATATTATATTATATTATTTTATTTAATTTTTTAACTCACTCAATTTCATAACCAATTTTGTTTGATTAAATAGATAGTATGGAATGAAGAGAAATAAAAAATATAATTATTTTTAAGATAAAAAAACAAATATTTCTACTTCATAAAATTTAGTTCAGGAGTTTGAGCTCCTTAAAAAAATAAAAAAAATGCTACTCATATAGTTTTTAGTTTTCTATTCCTCCCATAACTTAATTATGTATAACAATTTAAAAAAATATTCATGATGAATGAAATTTAATTAATTATTTGTGTTATTTTTTAGGTTCTACGAAATATACGTTGTGTCGTTGTTTAAACATAAGGGTAATTGAGTACTCGCATGCTTCATACATTTTGTAAGAATGAAGTAAAAACTCACCAAGCATTTTCCATAAATTTGGATGGGCAACTTGAAAAGTTTGCTGGAGAGTGGAGTGAAAACTCTCAACATTATTGTTAGTCCGGCGAGGTTGACCGTAGACTGAAAAACACTCTGGACCTTTTCTGGTAAGCCAAAAACTAAATCACCAAATAAATTGCAAGCATTATTAGAAAAATAATTCAACAAAAACTAGAGTTTATAACAATGTTACTTCTATTTATACAGGTATAATATAATTCACCTAGACATATAAGTGAAAAATCTAGGCAATAATACTCCATTATTTTGCGCATGGTTTTTAATTTCTTGTAACCCCATTTCAATTTGATGTGCAGGTAATAAAGCCAAAACTGCACACATCTTTAGGCACATTTTTGCCTCTCTATTCTGCTGTACATAACGGGAGTACCCCATTTTCTTAATGCTTTTTTTTAAGCTCTAAAATTAAATTTAAATTTCATAAAATAGGTTCATCATAAAGTGAGAACATGAAAACAAAAATATGAAACTTCAGAAGGGATTTAAAATTTCAAACCTGCACATAATGGAACCAGCACGAATATACATGTGCTTCTGGATATGTGTCTACGAAAACTTGATGCAGGGCAGTCTCAAAGTCAATCATTATAGAGACTGGTCTAACCTCCGGGTATTTTATTTTAAATCTCTCCAATACTTTTCTATATGCTGCTTCAGTTTTGGCTTCCATCAGCACATAACATACAGGTATGGACTAAAAAAACATTGAGATTTATATTTCGATTAATTTTAAGTATTTTGCAAAATAATTGTTTAATCTTACGTGATTTTGCAGGATCAAGTGAATAATAAATAATTGTCGGCAATGAGGTGTTGATGGAACGACTTTAAATGTCCCATCAGCATGCAATTCTGTGGCGCCTTGGTGAACTACAGCACTAATAAGATCATTGCAAGCAAACATAACACTGTACTTGCCATCTCTGTCAACCATCCACTCCTGGTAAAACCTTGAGTTACCACACTTATATCTATAAAAAAAAAACCATAGCATTAGCTGTAAAATATAGAATCTTCAAATTAAATTAATCTAAATTGACATAATATTTACCTATCTATATTCATATCTAAAAATTCACTTAATTCACGTAATGTGGGTGGTAGGGGTGGTATTGTTGATTTTCTAGCATGGCGCATTGACGACTCTGCAGTTGGCCAACTATAAATACCAGCTGTATGTGGATTTCTGTTAAGTTAGCCAAAAATTGTATCACAAATATAATACATAAGTAAAATCATTTCTACAAGCATATTAAAATTATATTTATAAATAAATCTATATACATATTATATATAAATAATAATAAAAAAAAAAATGATTTTGACATTATATTACAACAAAATGTTGTTAGTTTAAAGATGGCATGCAGATTAATATATTTTTGTGACCACTTTTGCTTAAATTGATACATTTAGTTTCTGGGTTTTTATAATATAATTTTTACATTCTAGAATTTACCAAACGTTTTCAGTAGAAGAAAATAAAAATAAACAAAAGTTTGTGACATTCTATTAATTTATTAATATGGATATATGCTTTTAGGCTGGGGCCCCATCAGAACCTTGCACTACATGGGTTTTGTTATTTTCAATATGTTACTGGAAAATTAAAATCATATTATTATTTAATATAAACTATATCGAGAAAGGTATGACGAATCCATCATGTAGAAGGGATCAACTATCTTAGATGGTTGAAAGTAAAACCCCTTTATTTACATATTTTTTACCATATACAATTAATTCTAAAAATTAATAGTTATTCATACCTTATTGCTTCTTGATCGTAGATGACTTTAAGTTCAATAGTTTCTGATCTAGCTCTCTCAACTAATGTGGACCGAAAGATATTTTTGGTCTCTAGTTCATGGTATTCCGGGCCATAGGCATCGTGGCTATGGGTCTTTTTTGGAACTATAGGACCATTTCCATTTTTAGTTGCACTACCTTTGCAGTACACGTTGGGTGTGGCACATTTTAAGTAACTGTAATGTATATATTCATTATTTATAAGTGATATCTTCTTATACCTTCCTATAATACTATATTTAGTGAAAATGTCAATTTTTTTTTGTATTTTATATGCTATTAGAATTTAAAGAAATGTTTAGATTAACCATGGTTTAAATATACAAGGTTATTGCAATAGTACCCCCACTATATCATTTTATCACAATAAGGAATTAAAATGGCAGCGTAAGGGGACGACCTATACTGGCTATACTATGAAATATACTGAGATATGGACTGTACCCTTACGCTGTCATTTTATTTTTGTTTGATAACAATATAGACTATGTGCAATAACCTCGTATATTTAAGCCATGGTATTAACCTGTATAATTTAATTTAATGTTGTAATATAAAATACTTATCCTAAATGTTGATGTATCAATATTAAATATTGGATCAATAGTTAATTATTTATAAGCTTTTGAAGGTACCTAAGATTTAGTTTTAGGTACCCATAATAATATTATTATTTTATGTTAGAAAAATGGTTTTTATGTTTATATAATAGATACATACCAATATATTTTAAAGTAGTCATAATTAAATAATAATATTTGGTTATAATTAGTATCTATAATAAGTACAGGAGCGTCTACATCTACATCAGTATCTAACTAGTTTTTAATCGTTATTATCTAATCTAAAAAATATAATATCTTATATGAGGTAAAAAATAAATATGGGTTCAAAAGTAAAGTATAAACCACAACACTTATCTGCTTTAAACGTTTAAATTCTAAACTATACCTCCATTTTTTTACATTGATACATCAATATTTTTAGCACTAATTTTTATATCAGTATACTAAGTTAAAAAATGTAATGGTTTGTTTCCAATAATGCTACAATAATACATTTAAATTCATAAGGTTAACCCTAACTCTAAAAAGTTTGATTTTTTACAAAACTGTACCTTATAGTTATTGTGCCTTGCACTGTAAAAAAAAAAAAATCATCTTATACTTGAATTACTTACAGTTTGTCACCATGAGTTTTGTTGATTTTATAGTGGAAACCTCTGTGTTCTCTGTGATCCATTTTAAAAGTAAAATAGAGTACAAATTACTAGTGAAATGGAATTTTAAAAAACAAAAAACCACAAGGTTTTAATGATAACACTAATACACTCATTAAATATTTTCATTTTTACTGAATTTAAATAAGCCAACAAATCATAGCTCTAAAAATAGATATTGTAATGAATTTTAACTTTTTATTAACAGATAAAAAAGACCAATGATTGATAATATACTCATTGGGAAACTAGAGATAAAATGTAGGGGGTGGGTGGAATTGATTTTTTTTTTACTGGATTTAATTTTTCATCAATGTTTAATATTTATTTATTACCAACAACAAAATATTTGATACAATTGCGATTACATACAATGTTACAAGGTCAACCGTTGATCTACTGACTAAAGACATTAGCTATAGTGTGCGTAGGGTTCAAGACAGAACTAAAAATAATTATAATATATGTATAAATAATAAATATACAATAAAATTAAATTAACAATATTTTTTAATTTATTAATTTATATATTATCACATAGGTATACCTAAATACAATATTATTATATAACAAAATCCTTAAATTTTACACAATCAATGTAGTGTTTAAAATAAATATAGTTAGTACCAAAATCATATAAATTCAATTTTAACCAGACACACATTTTGCAAAAAACAAACAGTGGATACAACTTATTAAATTTGGTTCTCCATTTGGGGATCACAATCCCGCATCAACTATTATATAGTAGTATAAGTGCCAGAGTACCTATGTACTAAGAACTTATGCTCAAACATAAAAATACATAATTGTTTGTAGTTCAAGCAGTGCTCGAAATGGAAAATTTTACGAACCGGATTGCTCATACAATTAATATGCGGATTATAATATTATTTTAATTATTTTAATTTGTGTTTAATTTACAATACAATATATAATTAGTTAAATAGATACAAATAATATGAGTAATTTTAAGTTTGAAAAAAGTGGGTAAGTAGATGTCGCTCTGAATTGCATGTACCTACGGTCATTTGTTCTAGAGTTGAACCTAAAACCAAAAAATTGAACTTCTCTCTTTGTTAAGTATATTATATTTTTTCGAAAGGAAAATTTATAATTTTAATCTTCTAGATTGTGATACTGTAGATTTTTACGAATCGGAACTCTTAAATTTTAATTTTCACCAACCAGGAACGGATGCAAAGTTTATATAACGTTTCCGCTGTTTCGGTGCATTCTGGTCCATTTTGAGCACTGAGTTCAAGGTATCCAAATCAGACACAATAATTATTAAAAATATAATTAGCACCTATATTATATGTTGTATATAGTTATATAACATTCCCAGAGCCTGGAAGAGGTATTTTATCATTTTTACAAGGCTTTTTTGAGACTTACATAATATATAAAATTACTTATAAAAAACAACTTTTTTAAAAATATAAATAATAGCTATTTTTATTACTTCATAATATTTTACAATTTTGCTTTTAGGAAATATATTTAGAATAACTTCACTTAAAATATATGGTTTGATAAATCTTTCTCAGTGTGTAACACAGATATGTTTGCCAATCTTTCATCTTACATTATTGAACAGAGCCAATTTTTTACATAATTTGGACATGTATTTTTTATAAATAGTCTGGGACATGAGATTTCTCATTAAGTAGATGTGTTTAATATAAATCAGTAAATACTATTTATTATCAATGGAACCTATTAATATAAGATTCTTTTAGATTCTGAGCTGTGCGATGAATGTATTGATGTGTGATTTTTTATTTTTTTATTCTTGTGTCTGTCGCCACCTTTTAAGACAGTAAAAATGCTTAGATTTTCTTCAACAGTATATTTTATGACATATTATGTCATCTTTTATGTACCATCACAAGTTTTTCTTTTCACCCTTTTACCCTTAAGGCTAATTGTTGTATATTATTTAATTGTTATAAGTATTTTAAGTGTTTTTTACTTTTGAAACACTACTTACATGTACAAATGAGTTATGGTTAAAATCATTAGTTAATTAAAAATATTTTTGTTCAATCACAATGTAAAATATAATGATATAAAATAATCATTTATTAATTAAATTGGTAAACATATACATAGGTACTTAAATTGACATAAGCCTGTATGCATAATCAAGTATGTGTCACTTGACATGTTAAACTATACAAGTACAACTATCAGAGTAATAAATTAAATATTTAATAAACAATAGTAAACAAACATTTTTTAACAGTAGTTATTTATTTGCCAGAACTTAATTTGAAAATGTAAGCACATTTTTGATAAAAATGAGTTTAGTGTATGTCCTATAAGAATAGGAATAATTGTAATGATTGCAAAAACGTGGTATGTAATATATTTTTGTAACCTATTACATACAAAACTCAAATCACAATTTATTATTACTAACATCCTACCTACTCATAGGCGGAAATCCATTGAAATTGCAGGGTATTAATTATATTTGCACTAACATTATTAACAACAATTTGAGTGGGGGGCTTCGATCCCACACAACCAAAAAAAAGGAGGGGGCTTGAAGGACTTTTTTTTGGGTGGGGGGGAGGATAAGCCCCCCCACTGATCTCCGACTTAATTATGTTCTTAATGTATAAGTACCTATGTATGTGCTTAATAGGTATCTACTGTAGGTAGTATAAGTTTACTCTGTCATTAAAAATACCTATGTGATTTAAGGTTTTTTATAAATTTTTATACCCACAGGTTAACCTATTTATTATATTTTGTGGTATTCATTTCTATGATTTTATATTTTTATATCATCATTCTTTGAATAGGTACCTATGCTTACTTTCTTTAAATTGTATATAATTTATTATGTAAGTTAATTAATGCTAAGGGGAACATCTTTAATCTTCCCAATTGATTAAAATATATTTTACAGTATTGTTACTTGTTAAGAAAGTAACTTTTTAGTGCAGACCAGTGGCGTGACGAGACTTTATTTGAGGCACGTGCCTCTGCTTAAAAGGTGGTGGGTGTCTTGGGGACTAGGGGCATTTCACATATAGTAAAATAATTTATTAAGTACACACTAAGACTCATAGGCGTGCGCACTTGAGGGGGGTGGGATAGGTTAGAGAGACAATGTGACGTCATACTATTTGTTAACAATAATTAATTTGTTGATAAAATATAACCAGAAAAATTGAACCATGGTTCAGATACGCGGTTGCCCATAAACTTGTCGGCCAAAATACGGTCGGTGGTAATATTTGTCGGCCAAAATACGGTCGGCAGTAATATTTGTTGGATAAAATACTGTTGGCCAAAATATTTGTCGGCTGAAATACGGTTCGGCCAAAATATTTGTCTGATAAAATACTGTCGGCTGAAATATTTTCGGCTATTTTACGCGCTCCCGAAGCAATCAGTACAAATCAGTTAAATTTACCAAAAAACGCAGTTTTTGGGCAGACGATGCTTTTCCGTTGCGAACAAATATTTTAAAACCATACTCAAGAATAGGACGATTATCACATAAGCAAAAGATTTTTAACTATAGATTATCTCGCGCTAGACGCATTGTTGAAAATGCATTTGGAATACTAGTATCAAAATTCAGGATATTCGAAAAACCAATATCAACATCTTTGGACAAAACTGACTCTATTATAAGAGCTACCTGTGCATTACACAATTGGCTTCATACTACTGCGACAAAATACATCAATATTGGAATGGTCGATACAGAAAATTTTGAAGACGGTTCTATAACATCAGGTTCATGGAGGGCTAACCAAGGAAATCAAGGTATGATTGATATTTCTAGAAATATTGGAAGTAATAATCACAGTAGAGAAGCTGCAGCAATTCGAGACAAATATGCTGAATACTTTGTAGGAGTCGGTGCTGTGCCATGGCAAAATAAAATGATTTATTAAAAACTTTAAATTTTTTGTTGTTTGTATCAATACTATTTTTTTCTGATAGTAATAATATAAAAAATTAATAAAAATATAATATACAATATATAATTATTGTAATAAATTTTGTTATATTTATTATGTTTAGAGGCTATTATAAATGTGTAAATGGATATAACTCGATTTTTTTAAATACATTTTAATAAAAAAATCGGGAGCTCTATGAATACAAAAAAATTTATAGATTTTGAACTACAAAATAAATTGCAAACATTTTGTCAATATTTGAACTTCAAACGCTTATAAAAAAATTGTGTCAATGTATTTTAATAATTTTTGAATCACTCATACATCAACTAATATGAAACCTATTAAATTTTCAAGTATTTTTACTCAGCCAAAAAAATGTTATACGTTTATAAAAAAATAAATTAAGAACAATAGAAAATTTCATCTCATCCATCATAAATAAACCAAAAATCTTCAATATTTTTCGAAAGTTGTGGCTATATGTTACGATTTCGTAAAAATATCAATTTCAGACAGTAAAAATGTTTAGTGTAATTGCTCGAGATTTTTACAATTATTCGAAGGAAACTCATGGTTGTTGAATTTTTGAATGTCGTTGGCTCCAGCTCCACTTTTTTTAGATTTAAGTAATTTACTCAATCCCTATATATAAATAGTTCTTATGTTTTTAATTTTAATCATTAAATCGTTCGGTGTTAAATTTGGTTTTTGGAGACTGTGAATAATTTCGTCCAGAGCAGCTATTCGAGCTGCATTATTTCTATACAACTCCAGTTTTGGATTCCATAGAATTTCTTTTTCTTGGTAAACCTCCAAAACTTGGTCATGTCACCATCTGTCCACCTTTCGACCATTTTACCAACTCCTGTTAAAGCGATTTGTATACGAAATTGAATAAATTATTAAGATAAAGTACTAAATGAATATATGAAAATACTTATACTAATAATAAAAAAAGATAATAATTAAGTATTAATAATAATTATTAGTTTATAATAAAGATAATGTTGCTTGATAAAAATATTATTCACTGTGTCTGCCGTCTAACATAGTATTGTACTAGTACCCTAACTGCTGAAGTAAGCACTGTGATTGATTTTATAATATAAATTATGTATAAAATTTAAAAATAAAATAAAATATGTACTAACCTGTATAATAAATTCAATAATTATTGAAGATCTATGAATGAAAGTGTACGTAATATACTATGTAATATCGTAGGTTGGTTAAACGAACAATACCGACGCGTGACGAGGCGACGAAATAAAATAACAAGAATAACCGTAGTAAAATATTTCAATTTCAATATTCTTATCTTACTAGTATTTTTATTTACACGAAGGAATAATGTAATATAATATTTATTATTATTTATAAACTATAGTATATATGTTCAGTTTTATTTATAACTCAAGCAGTAGACATTTCTAGTTTTTAAATATTTTATACTACTCAATATATCTACCTATTTTGAACTTATTATATAAGAATAATGAATATACCTATTATAATATATTATTATTACTGTGTAATAACCGATTATAGTCATGCAACGATGATTAAATTGTTGAAATCGACCAAAAAAGTAGACTTCTATTCGACTTTAATCGAATCGAATCACTTAGCCGTGCGACTAAGTCGAAAATGAGTTTACACGTTCAGTTTATTTCGATTTCGTCGCACGGCGTAAGTCGTTCGACCGCGATCGACCCGTGTAAACCCGGCATAAGCTTCGCGGAACCGTACCGTGTTATCCAACGTCAGGCTACGGCCAACGTTCGAACGTGAAGGTTGTAATGCCCAGAAACCCTTGTGATTCTTTTGCACATTTTAATATTTCTAGACTCCTAACAAGTGCTTTCCTTATTCCGGGTTTTTGTTTTTGGATCGGCCGATTTTTGATACTGGTAGGTACAATTTTGATAGACATAATAATAATTATATTAGCATTATTACCTATCCCGTGCGTTTGGCAGCGCGTATCGTTAACGGCTGCTTCTGTACACACTGCAAACATTGTACATAAAATGTTTACCATGGCGCGTTTCGTTTTTAAAATTTTTTATATCCACATTCGTACTGGGACTCACTGGTGACTGACACTGTGGTCCACGTTGGCCCGTTAGCCGTTCCGATGAGGCCGTTTGTGTTTTAGGTAAACGCAAATTAACATTGCGTACCTACACACATTCTACTTTGTTCCGTGGCTTTAACATTATACGAGCTCAGTGTATCGTTTTTTAATTTTCATCTATTTTTTTTTAAAACTATAAACAATATTCATTTTATAATATTCTAAAAATAACACTAAACTACCCAAGGTGCATATATCACCACTGATAACATACTGATATCATCATAATAATATTCGAATATTCGATTACAACGACCGAGATGATTTGTTTTTCGTATTTGTGATTTAATATTCAAGTATTTTATTATTATAATAGTATTAGATTATTTTTCTATAACTATGTTTTTATTATATTATTCCGTATCATCCAGGCTATTCACAATGGTGAAACTATGTGTCATGTGTGGAAACATGGATGGTGACAACGACGTTTCAATGCACAGGTATTTACAATTTCAACCAACATATATAAAAATAATATAACATAACATGTTATAAATCGCATTCATCCTTAGAATTCCAACTGACGTGCGTCGTCTTCAGTGGGTGGAATTCGTGGTGAACCAAGGTTTTCCTGTAAACCTAAACTCGAAGTTGTGTTCGAGACATTTTATCCCGGGTCATGACTACATAGAAGGAGAGGCACAACGCCGCCGTCTGAGGCACACAGCAATCCCATCTTTGGTGAGTGCATATCATATATCATACTTAAATCTCCAAGAACCACAACTCATTCATTTCAAACCCAACTTATTAACACTGCATTACAATAGATATGACATACCTATCCACCTGGCTGCACAGCTATAAATACACTTTGTGTGTGATGGATAAACAATAAAAAACGGGCTTACACTACAGCAGGGTGATCTATTGAATAAATATGGACCTCTACAATATTTTATTTCATCCTACTGTATTGTTGAATAGCCACATGTTTATGAGGTAACACATTACTTATGGGAACAAGTGCACTTTACCACCCCATGCAAATTTTTCGATTTTTTTTTTTGGAACTTATGTACCTCACCGAGTTAAAAACGATGGTGCAATCAGAATTTGTCGCTCTCACTTAGTTTCGAAGTTATGGCCTTCCAAAGTTTTCAATTTTACGTTTATACGCATGCGCGTAACACTACTATATAATGCCCCGCGGAGGACATTTATGTTATTTTTTTGTACTTACGTATTCTAACCTGATTAAAACAATGGTGCAATAATAATTTATCCCCCGATTTGCTATGAAACACCTCCCCAAGTGGGTCACAGGGTTAAGAAAATTGCATTTTTGTTGCACCGAGTCATCTGCGCTCGCTCGGACAATTAAAAATATTTCTCTCTTGGAAGTAGAAATAGTCAATCTGGTTTAAATAAATTCTCGCATTATACCTATAGTAGGTACCTACCTACCTGATAATAATTAATTATAAAAATTATTCAACTATAAATACGATTTTAGATTATATTATATTATTAAAGAAACTATATTTTAATACACAATTAAAATGTCATTACGTCAAGTGCTGCGTTCTAGTGAAGTTCTCTTAGTCCCGTGTTTGTTCACTGGTTTATTTTTTATTTAGTATGGCAGCATATAATTTAATTAAAATTTTCAAAATTTTTAACTGTGAGTTAAGTGATCCTCTCAATTCTATAATTGTCGAGCAGCTCCAGAATTAGCTCCTTATTCCTAAAGAAGGGGACAGAGGGCATAAATTAAAACTAGTAGCACGAAGTCATGTTAAAGATGCATATTCTTGGAGGTAAAATATAATACACATATTGAATTATACTATTCGCCATAGGAACAAATTCTATAGTAATTAGGTATATATATATCAAATATATTCTATTTCTAGATGCCGTGAAAAATACATGGATCGGCATAAAAATCGAGTAGATGTGAATACGATGTTTCAATAGGAAAACCATTTTTTTCTCAATTCTCATATGTCAATTTCCAAAATTATTTTGTTAACTTATCTATGGATAAAACAAACCAACCAGACGTTCATTATGGAAGAACTAAGCATTAGTAAACATACAATGGTTGATTGGGCTAATTTTTGTCGCGAGGTTACTTTTGATCACATGATTTTAAAAAAAACTAAAATCGGAGGTGACTTCGTTGAAGTCGAAATTGATGAGAGTAAATTTGGCAAGCGCAAATACCACAGAGGTCATCATGTGGAAGGCCAGTGGGTATTTGGAGGCATTGAACGGGGTACTAATCGATGTTTTTTAGTTCCCGTTGAAAAAAGGGATAAGGAAACGTTACTTTAAATTATTAAAGAATGGATTCTACCAAATACTACAGTAATTTCTGATTGCTGGAAAGTATGTATTTTAAAAATAATTTTGAGTACAAAATGATTTTATTTGGTACTATTTTTAGGCATGTGATTGTTTGAATGATGATGGTTATAAGCACTTTAAAGTTAACCACAGCATTAACTTTAAAGATCCAGATACCAATCAGCACACAAACACGATCGAAGGACTATGGCGACATGCAAAATATTCACTGCCCCAATATCATAAAAAAAACCTTTATAGCTGGATATCTTTCTAAATTCATGTTTTTAAAACAATGTAAGGCTTTAAATATTGATCCATTCACCGAGTTTTTAAGAATTGCAGGTAGTCTTTACAACCCAATTACGGCCGCATACGTTGATAATGATGATAATGAGAGTAATGACGATAATGAGGGTAACGACGATAATGAGGATGAATTAAGTGAAAACGATACATATATTTAGATATTATATATTATATTAATACCTATTAATAAACTAATTTTATTATTAAAAGTAATTGTGTGTTCTAATATTTGTAAGTCCAAAATTAAATGATTGTGCCATAAGTAACAACAACAACCTAGGCTTAAAAATAAGTAATAGGTACTCATTAATAATATAATAAGTCTCACAAATAAAAAAAAAGCTTGCGCTCATGCGTAAAAAAACGCAAAATTTCTTACATTGCGCGACATTATAGTAGTGTTACGCGCATGCGTATAAACGTAAAATTGAAAACTTTGGAAGGCCATAACTTCGAAACTAAGTGAGAGCGACAAATTCTGATTGCACCATCGTTTTTAACTCGATGAGGTACATAAGTTCAAAAAAAAAAAATCGAAAAATATGCATGGGGTGGTAAAGTGCACTTTAGCCCACTTATGTAACTCATTTATAAATAAAAAATGTACGCCTGTATACTTACCACCAAAATATGTAATTTTTTGATTAAAAGAGTATACCTACATAACAATATAACAAAATACATTACATTATTATAAATTTCACTTTCTGATATTATATCTTCATTATCTTTGCCAATTCTATTTATTCTACATTAAGTTAAGTATAACAATATTGTATCAATGTTATTCAGATGACTTTTTTCACTTAAAAATTCCATGTGACGTCATACACTGTAATTACTATAACCATACTCAACTACTACAACAGTCAATCCACTGTGCTCATAATTTAATATAATTTGTTTACTTAGTTAACTTACACGTCATTTTAAATATATATTACATAAAACTAAACTCAACAGTTATTATATTAAACATATTATACAATATACTTATGACACAGTTTTGTATGACACAACAATCATTTGTCACCATAAACCTTATGTTATTCAACAATTCTCTTTTTTTTGTTGTTACGCCTAATGCTTAATATTTTTTAATTACAATTTCAATTAAATAATCAATTAATACATTGGGTCGGGTCGTGTATGGTTTAGTATATTCTACAGACTACAAAATTTAATAACTTTTATCATATTATTATATTGTGCGGCGGAAACAAATATGAAAAATAAAATATTGTTGCCATGTTATTGTTGTTTCACAATAAATACAGTATTGTATATTTGGTTTACTCTAGAATAAACTGTTATTATGATTTTATTATTTTGTTTTTTAAAAACTTTTAAATTGACCGCCTATGATTCTATAGGTAGTCGGACCATACAGAGAAAGAGAAGATCATGTGGAAAACGTCGATGCCGGTATACAAGTTCAGATGGATGAAGTTTTGTTGGAAAGAACATTGAGGTAGTTGAAGTCATGATGGTCAATGACAACATTGAGGTAGTTGAAGTCATGATGGTCAATGACAACATTGAGGTAGTGGAAGTTGCGATGGACGACAACAATGTTGAAATTGTTGAAGTTCTCATTAACGGAGACGAACAAGTACCAGCTCAAGTCGAAGTGGTATCAGATGATGATAACTTTGTTGGTGTTTTCGACCTTTCACCATTATACGACTTGAAGAGGTCAGTAAATATTTTTTATAATTATTATATTATTATTAATTTAATGTTCATTAAGGAAAAAACTAAATACAACTATGTCTCTTAAATTCCAGGTTGAACCAATCGCCCCGGTTGTCGCTAGACTGTTGCTAGACCGTCCGGCTGGCGTTCAGCACCCACTACCGGAGCCACACAACATAGGCACGTTGAATTACGTATGCCAGTATTGTAGGGCCCGCCACTTTAAGTGCGAGGAAACAAGCCCGAATCATTTTTCTACATGCTGCAATAACGGTCTGATGGCCGTTTCAGGACAGCGTGTGTTGACACCTGCACCGCATTTACTACAGAGGTTGTTGGTTGAAGATTCGGTAAAAGGTAGACACTATCGAAATAACATCCGCCGGTACAACAACACTTTGGCGTTTGCTGCTTTCTCCCCCCGACCTCAACGCACGGCGCTTGCCAGGTCGGGAACCGAATGTGTTAACTGTTCATTGACAGGGATATTGGTTGATAAGTATGACTTAATCGGGAACGATCCTATCCAACGCAGATTCTGCCAGCTGTATTTCGTTCAATCCGGCGAAGCAAACCGGATCCGATTTACTGAACAATCCACATTTGCATACATTCAGTTCCTCAAAATCGACTAGCAAGTACACATGTCGTCATTCCAATTTCCAATTGTTATAATTAATTACACTATTTGATTAACCTTATGACACTGTAGATTTACCTGCCTACTTGCACTATTCATTTATACATTTCTTACTTTGTTTGCATTCATACAAATACTTACTTTAATGAGTAACTAGAAAAAGATAAATTCTTATTCGCAATCACAACACATTATTTCCTAAATATATTAACAATATTGAGTCACAAATTAAAAGTTAATTTTATTTTGTTCATATTCAGTTATAGATACAGATTTATTTCTCTTAAAAGTATTAAGATACTTGGTAGGTACACGGAAAATTCTTTACATACACTGCTTTTTAATATATACTATGTTACATAAGTTTTTGATTGATGTCAAGTGCTGGTTCTCTATCCCAATAATTGTTGGTCAGCTATTAGATATACTAACATCATTACGCTTCAATGTATGACACAAGTTTGGTGTTATACATTACACTATTGCATTGTCACAACTCATTTTTAACTCATCACTAACTTACAACTAACTTACTCTCTCATGTAACACTTACTTTATACTACATACTTACCATAGACACTACAATTTACATAATGTATAACTTATTTCAATGGCGTTACTCCTGTCTCTGATAAGATATTGATTTTTTTTCTATTTTATTCATACCTATGCTTACAGCTAATAATTTCTATACATTATTTTCTTTTTTTTTTGTGCATTATGTGCGTACACTACTCCTATGTACAAAACTCAACTTCTACTTGAATATTTCTCATTTCATTTCAATTGAACACAGACACACGTGCCTAGAGTTAGAGTTAATGATTTCTACGGATTACTTTTGTTTGTGTTCCTTATTTACTTAAATACACTTCAACTCAATGTATTTAAACAAAACACTGTGTATTCTACATTGTGATACATTTTGCTTTATGCTACTCTTTGTCATTTTTTTACACCACCACATCACTCTTTGTTGACATTACGTGTAAGCATCAATTAAATAGGACCCTGTTGACTCACTTCTGAGAACATCAACAATACACCAATATATGCGCTACAAACATAATTATAAAACCGTGTTACTTTGTTACAGAATAATGACGATCAACCGCCAACAAACGTCGATCTGGTCATTCACGACTGGAATCCGATTGACCCACAACATCGTCGGCTACAGACCATACCAGTCGGCTCTTCAAATGCGGATCCAATGCTGTATCCCCTACTCTTTCCACGAGGAGAGCTCGGTTGGCATCAACGCTTGCTACAAGAGGGCCTTCGCCGTACCCCTGTTCGCAATCGGAACAGTATCAGAGAGTATACTTGCTATTCGTTACAATGGCAACAATGACACAATCAACGATACTATGAGTTTATTACATAATGGTCGATTTCTGTTGCAACAGTTTGTGGGTGATCATTACGTTCGAATGGAAGCGAACAACTTACAGTACATTAGATGGCATCAAGCTGAGCTTTTTGCCGAATCGTATCAGGGACTTGTGGATCACATCAACCAACAACTCTAACTCGACGCACCCGTGGTGGGCGTTGGTCGTAGGATGATTTTGCCATCGTCGTTCACAGGCGGTCCCCGTTTCATGAAACAGTGTTATCATGGCGCGATGGGCATTGTGTGTAAGTGTGGAAAGCCTAATCTTTTTATTACATTTACGTGTAATCCTAGCTGGCCGGAGATCACACAGAACCTACCGAGATGGGCCACGGCAAGCGACAGACCGGACCTGGTGTCCAGAGTGTTCAACGCGAAACTCAAGCAGCTGATGCGCGACGTAACGGTGAACAATATATTTGGTAATGTCGATGCATATGTTTATACTGTCGGGTTTCAGAAACGAGGACTGCCACACGCCCACATACTGATCATTCTGAGTGAGGGTAGCAAGTTGCTAACCGCCGACGACGTCGACAATGTAGTGTGCGCCTTCTTACTAGACCCGGTGACTGATCCGCGTCTATTCGATTGTGTGACGAGACACATGATCCACGGGCCGTGTGGCACACTAAACCCAAACAGCCCATGCATGGTGGACAACAGTTGTTCAAAAAAGTTTCCAAAAGAATACAGTGAAGAGACTGTATACATTTCTGACGGCGGTTACCCGAAGTACCGCCGGCCAAACAACGGACCTGTGGCCAAGGTCAGAAATCAAGAGGTCAGCAACGAGTTTGTCGTGCCTTACAATCCGTACCTGTTGGCAAAATATGATGCACATATTAACGTAGAGGTATGCTCTACTGTGAAGAGTGTTCAGTATTTGTATAAATACGTGTATAAAGGGCACGATGCTGCGAACATGGAAGTATGGAACAGAAATGAAATAGACAGGTATGTTATCAAAATGCATTTTCTATAAGTTAACACATTTTATTCTTTCAACTATTGCATTTGTAAAGTTTTTTGGTGTCCTGGCCTCACTGTGACTTCCTAACCTTACGTTCATTGCACTTGCAACTTATGTCAACTTCAATTATTGTACATAAACACAACATAGAACAGGAGAGTATAAACTACTGGTGTTCATTAATTTAGAGTTGTTGAATATAACTTGATATTATGTTTAAAAAAATTGTTTAGACTATTAGCTCAAAACAACGGCCCACATAGTGCATGATTTATATTATTTGAAATGTCACTACAGTAGTATCAGCATGGCCAGTTGACAACTTTATATCACAATCATCATTCATATAATAATATTTACTCCTCAATCAATAACTGTATTCATTTTCAATTATTTTTCATTATTTCAATGCCCTTAACTACATATTATACTCAATCATATCCATCTCATTTCAATAGTAAAGACATTTTAGGAAAGCCGTTCGGCATAATATAAATTATTAAAACAGGTATTTTGTAAATTAAAAATTTCATATACATGTTATTCATTTGTTTCATTTGACAAGCATTTCTCTGTTCACACTACAATAACTTAACACTAACAGTATATTATTAAGAAATTAATTACATCATATTATTAAAATTTGTAATAAATTAAAGAAATAAATTAGATTTTTGAAAGCCATATATCACTTATTAGACTAACTCTTAATGTCTTAAGTTATGTACATAGAATATAATTAAAATGCAAAAAAAAAAATTGTGTAATGTACAACTATAACCTCTTTTTATTGTATATTATATTATTATTATTATTATTATTATTATGGATAGATTGACTATTTCAAAAGTTCTGTATTATTTTTGTGAACCTTAACTACACTTCTGTTAAACTATAGGTGGTGTGGAACCACAATACATTTATTACAATTTCCTTTTTTTTATGTATTCATGTTCTAAATTCAAATTGAAAAAATATTAATATATTGTTATATTGAACCAGATCAACAAAAACAACATTTATAGTATTCTTCTTTATTAGCATTGCAATTGCAATTAGTGTTACACTATACTTAGACATAATTGCATTTATTATACATACATCACAAATAATAGTATTACAACATTTTACCCATGACAATATTTTATATATACATGTAATAATGAAATTTTAAATAACTATTGATTTTTTTTTTTTTTGAACGACTTTATGTTCTAAATATTTCTGATACATACATACATAAATGTTGTTTTCAGTTTCATAAATTCGAGGTACGTTAGCTCACCAGAAGCCATCTGGAGGTTATTTGCGTATAAACTACACGACATCAGTCACACGGTAGTTAGACTTCCGATGCACCTAGAAAACTACCACAACGTGTACTTTGCGCGTGGACAAGAACTACAGGGGGTACAAAACAACGCCCTACCTCAAACAAAACTACGGCGTTCTTCGCGCTCAACGAGAGAAACGTTGATGCCCGACAGTATCTGTACCACGAGATACCGATACATTACACTTGGCAAGCATCGTCAAAAGAGTGGAGACTGCGGCGTAGACAGGCACCTCGCGAGACGTTAGCTAACGTCTAACCTCGTTCTATCCTACTATTTAACTATTACTACTTATTTCCCTATCCTATACTTATTGTGTCTATATATTATTTTCTATCTATATATATATATATATATTTTTTTTTTCTACTACCTATATTTTAATTTGCTTTCATATTTGTTTGAAAACAAAAAAAATTTAATTACTACTACCATTAAATTCCGTCTCCCTTAATTATATCTCGGGGTCCTGTTATTACTTCTATCATGTATCTATATCTATTTCTATTAACGAATTTAAATTTATAAATTATGCTTACTATTAACATTAATAACGCAAGTACCAATGTTCCTAAAATTATGTTTATTACGCAACTGAAACCCGATTTTGTTCTATTCCCCCCTAGCTGTGTCGGTATGGTCATATTTTTAATTTTGACATCTGTTCCGTCGGACGTATTGGTGGTTAGCTTGAAACCATCTGTCGTTCCTTCAGGGTCGTTTTTCCCGTGTTCACCGTGGGATACTTCCTCAACATGTTATAGGTCATTTCGTTTCATAACTTCGGTGTCTATACTCTATTTCACGAGAGAACGGTAGTAGGTCTCGACGAAACAGGTTCGTTCTGCGCATCCCCACGCCGGACCTCGCCTAGAGCGCTACACACTAGCGCCAACTGGTGTGTTACGCGGACAGCTATCGATGACGATAGCAATCACGTGTTTGTTTATACGTAGCGGTGCAAAGTGATACATTCTCTGAATACGTATACACAGTTTTTTTAATATTTGCATTGTTATTTATTTTTAATTATTTCATCATTCAATTATCATAATGGATGATAATCCTTCTCATTCTGGAGTGGAGGCAGGTGTTTCACCAGTTAAGAAAAACAAAAAAGGAAAGGTAAGATATTTTTATTAATTTTATTTGCTTTACCTATTTTTTACCAAAAGAATTTTACTTAATTATGAGTATAAAAATGTAAAACTTTTGATTATAAGTATTGTTTTTTTTAATTGTAATTTTCGTCTAAATTTCAAAAGCCTTATAATTTACGTAAAATAATAATATTAAACATAATAAAAAAAGAAATTATACAATAAAATAAATGTCTCAAATAAAAATGTTTAAATAAAATGTAAACATAATAAATTACGACACGAATTATATTTCAATTTTTTTTTTTTTTTTTAGTTCGTTTGCTCTCGTCAAAAGGAAACAATAATTAATGTATACAAATCAATACTGTTACAACAATCAAACATTTAATATATGGACTTGGTTCTAAGCATTTGCAAAACAACTGGTATCGGTAGGAACACAGTTAGTAAAACCATTTCGGATTATAAAAATGAAGGCGTATTAAAATCTCCGAATAAAACCAAAGTCAAGGCTTCAGTAATCGAAAAAATCGACGATTTCGAAAAGAATGCTGTGCGTCGAAAAGTCCACGACTTTTGGTTTAGATGTGAATTACCGACTATTGAAAAAATACTGGCTTCAATTAACGAAGACCCTGACCTTCCAAATTTTTCTCATACAACATTGTACCGTTTATTGAAAAAGTTAAATTTTACGTTTACTAAGAGAGGTCGTAACAGTGCAATGATTGAAAAAGAAGAAATCGTCATTTGGAGAAACAAATACTTAGAAAACATGCGAAAATATCGAGACGAAGGAAGGACCATTTACTACCTGGATGAAACGTGGGTCAACGCAGGTGATGTTTCTAACAAAATATGGGTAGACAAAACCATTGAGTCTGGCAGAGACGCATTCCTGAAGGGTCTAACAGTCGGTGCTACCAACCCAAGTGGCAAGGGCAAACGTTTAATTGTCCTGCATATTGGTTCGGAAGAGGTATTTGTTCCGGGTGGACTATTATCATTTGAGTCTAAAACAAATTCAAATGACTACCACGATGAAATGAATGGGAATACGTTTTTTGAGTGGATACAAAGAGTCTTACCATTACTTAAGGACAATTCTGTTATTGTGATGGATAACGCTCCCTATCATAGTGTGTAGGCCGAGTTGTGTCCAACACTCAATTGGAAAAAGGCCGACATTGAGAAGTGGTTAGAAGAAAAAGGAGAGGTCTACGACAAACCACTCATTAAGGTACGACTTATGGAAATAGTAAATCGAATAAAACCCCGTTATAACAAGTATGTTATTGACGAATATGTAAAGGAACACAATAGGGTGGTATTACGCTTACTACCCTATCATTGTGAACTCAACCCTATTGAGTTGGCATGGTCGGTCGTGAAAAAACACGTTAAAATGAACAATTCCACATTCAAATTGAAGGACGTGCATAAACTCCTTCACGACGGTATCGACCGATGCACTCCTGAAATGTGGGCAAATTTTATTAGCCACACAAAAAAAGAAGAAGAAAAATTTTGGAAGATAGATTTCATTGTGGATGACATAATGGACAATATGGGATACACTCCAATGACCATCACAGGAGAAACCTCATCAAATTCCGAATCTTAAAATTATTTTGTATATTACTATTTTTTTTTCTACCGGTTTATACGTTTTTTTTGTTTTGTATGTTTTTTATTTTGTATGTACTTATTATATTTACTTTGATTTTTATTTGTTGTTTAAAATAAAAATGTATTAATATAATATATTAAATTTGTATACCTGTATATATATTATACTATTACATATTATATGCAAACATTACATAACATTTTATATTTATTTAATTTGGTGTAAGGGGCAATATTATAATATTAAATCACATAATTTTTTTTACTATGCACATTTACGCTACTACGACCGCCACCGCCGTCTGATCATAATTAATACTCGTACATACGCATATGGCGTGCGACGGCTGACTATTGACAATATAATCATTAATTAATACTTTAGTACGCTGTATAGTCGGCGGCAGTAACGGCGGTCGTTCGTTGTCGTAACAAATCGGCAATGGTCGAGCGCTAACGACACATCGAGGTGTCCCGTCGCGTTCCGTGGCTCAGTTTGCATGCGCAAAACACTACCGTTCTCTCGTGAAATAGAGTATACGTTGTAATTTCCCTGTAGTTTTTCCGTATTGTTAATTTCGCTACCCATACTTTTCGTAGTTGTCTCTGTCGTATTTTGTATAGTTATCGTGATTTCTTCTGTTGTCGTATTACCGTAATCAATGCTATCAGTATTAGTTCTAACAGTGCTTATGTTGTTTCCTATTAGTGCAGCAACATTTATGTTTGCCGCTGTTTCATTATTGGACCAGGGGCGGACTGGCCAGGGGGGCTAGGGGGAAATATCCCCCTGGGCCGGTCTAAATTGTGAAATTTGGGCCGGTTGTCCAACAATAAACTTGTAATATATTTAGTCAAGTAGTCGACTAATAAATAATAATTAATAATATATTTCTATTAGTCATTGACATGCGATCAATTTCCAACTGGTTTTTATTTAGACTTAATAAATAATTGCGGATCTATTCTTTACTCGTTTACTCTATTACTATATTTTATGTATTTGAAAAGTCTTGACATTCTGACTTCATACTGAATATCTAATTATATCGTTCCCTATGAGTTATTGCCTACTGGTATACAAATTAAAAATCATTTATTATTTTTGTTATCGATGAAACTAACATATTACATAATATTGTTGAATATCCAATTCTTATTTCCCAGACAATGTTTATTTTTATACTTTAAACACTATCTGCGACTGTGGTCTGCGGCAGTGCGGGACGCGGGTTTTTTACTAGACATTTACGTTTTCGATATAGTAAATTGTAATTGCCAATTGGTGACTATAATAGTCAGAATATTTTAGTGTATTGTGTATAGCTTGTTAGAGTTTTTCGTATACAATATACAAATTTAATTTTAATATGAACTCTAATAAAGTAAAAGGTGGCGCAGAAAAAAAACGTTTAAAACGAGCGGCAGAATTAAAGTCTGCAGCTTCAGATCCGAAGCAGACAAAAATTTGTTTTAGCAATGTTAGCCAATCTAATGCTACAAATTCCATTGCTGTAATAGAAAAGGTTAGTTATATATGTTTGTAACCAGAATCTTAGTTTCAACCTTAATTGTTGAAATTAATGACATAATAAATATAGTAAATTAAATTTTTGAACACACAACTTTCTTTTGTGTGCTTCCGATTTTTATTCACTAAAAAGAACATGTTTTGGAATATTTTGGACTATATTTTCAAGTCGTAACTACAGCAATTTATCGTTTTATGATTTATTTTATAAATAATAAATTTTAAAGCTTTGATGTACAGTAAATCAAATCTTTAAAATAAATCTAGGTAAATGTACTGTAATTTGATAATAAATACATTTAACATACAAAATATTAATATATATATATTTATTTATTAATACATTTATTTATACATTTTTTTAATACATTTTACTGAGTTCATTTTTCATTTCTTATTTATAAATAAAATTATTTTAATTAAAAGTAATTAGGTAATAAGTATTTTAATAGGTAGTTGATTACTTTAATTTTGAAAGTAAAATAACTTCACTTGTGCATCAGCTTGTTTTTTATTGATTTCTTATTATAAAATATTTCTATATTAAAATTATTTATATTATTATAAATGTCAGTAATAATAATTAAGAAAAAACTTTTCTAGAGAGAACTTGATTGCAATGATGGTAATGACAATGTTTTTGATATTCCTGATGATGATGTAAATGGCTTACCTACTGATGCGAAATCTGGTGTAATATATGGGTCTTTCGATCAAGATACAGTTATTGAAACTAATGTTACTAACTTTAAATTACCTATCAGCTCATCGATTTCCGATAAAATAGATTTTGTAAAGAAAAATACAATTCAACCTACAGTATTAAAAAGTGTTGTTATTGATTTCAATAAAGTATATTATAGATCTGTTCTTGGTAAGCAAATTCACAGAAAGTGGTTATCAATTTTAAAAAATTCTAATGGCATAGATGCTATGTTTTGTTCTATTTGTATTGCATTTGGACTGAATACAGCAAGTAGTAATTTTTCTTCTCCTGAAGGTTGTAACAATTTCAAACATGTTTACTCGGCTATTGAACGTCATGAAAACTCTCATATTCACTCTAATGCAGTTGAACACTATTTTCGAGCATCAAATGAAATTTCAATCGAATATTCAATCAACCGAAATCTTGTAATTGCAAGAAAAAAAGAGATAGAAAATAATATCCACATACTAAAACAAATTTTTGATATAGTCAAGTTCATTGGACGTCAAAATTTACCCTACAGAGGACCAAAATCTAACGAAACATTAGCTAATTTTAATGATATAGCATCAAATAAAGGTAATTTCCTTGAAATGATAAAATTTGCAGCTCAACGAGATTCAATATTGAATGAACATTTACAGCAATCTATAAAAAAGAGTAAATTAAGGAAAGTTAAACTTGAACAGGATAATAAATTAAACTCAAAAGGTCGAGGATCATTGGTAACATTTCTTTCTAAAACTACTGTTGACAAGGTGATTCAAGGAATTTTGCTATCTTTAAGAAACAAAATAAAAAATGAAATTGGCCAACAAAAATTTAGTATACAAGTAGATAGTACGCAAGACATTGGCGTCATTGATCAAGCCTCAATATGTGTCCGCTATTGTGCAAATGGTGAAATAAAAGAAAGGCTCTTAGCAATTGTTCAAGTTAGAAGTTCTACTGGTAAAGATTTATATCAGTTACTAAATTGTTGTTTTTTAGAACATGGACTAGAATTTAAAAATATAGTAGGGGAATCATTTGACGGCGCAAGTAATATGAGTGGCCAATTTAATGGATTACAGTCTTTCATTGAATCTCAGAATAAAAATTCCATATACATTTGGTGTTATAGCCACATTTTAAATTTATGTGTAATAGATGTTTGTAAAAATATTGACTCTAAAAATCTTTTTGGTCTTTTAAATCGTTTAGCTACTTTTTTTGGTAATGCATTACAACATATTACAGTGGATGACTCTTTTGATAATATTACATCTTCGGAGGCAAGTTCCTTATTAAAAAATTTAATTGAATTTAAAACTATATTAACAGCACATATTTTCTTAGATATATTTTATTTTATCAGACCTACATCTGACTACTTACAGACAAAACATCTTGATTTTGTATCAGCATGGAAAATGGTTGAAAGAACCAAAAATGATATAAAAACTATTTCATTTCATAATGTTGTAAAAAATGCTGAACGGTTTACTACAAATATGAACGACAAACTTTCAAACTTAAATCTTTCAGATGACATAGTCATAGAAGAGACATTTCCAGAACACCGTATAAGGAGAAAAAAGACATATTTTGATGAAAATAACCAAGATTACACCTTTTCAACCTGCCTTGACCAGTATAGAGTACAAACATTTCAGAATATAATTGATCAATTGAATATGAGCTTGAATGAAAGGTTTTCCAACAATAAAGAATTAATAGCTGACGCACAGTTTTTACACCCTAGTTGTTTTCAAGAAGATTTCATACAATCAATTCCTAAACATGGCTTACAAAAATTAGCAGAATTAGCAAGTATTGATCACAATAAATTAGTTGAAGAACTTATTGCTTTTTCCAAAATATTTAAAGGTTTGGTTGGAAATATTTGTGAAAGAACAACAAATATTTATTTCATTGAAAATGAATCAAACGAACTTGATGTTGAGGATGTGAGTGATGATGAAACATACATTGACAATATTGTTCTGAATGATGACGAAAATATGGTTGGTAGAAATTCTAACAATAAACCTGGTAAGCAGAGTATTCTAAAAACATAATATATGAATCAATAAATTTTTGAAATTTTTTTTCAATAAAAGTTTTTTTTTAAATTTTACAGGAGTTGCAAGTTGTAAAAATACGAACTGTTCTGGTTGTTTAGTTTGTTGTTATAAGTTGCTGTACAAATATAACATGCATTCGAGGGCTTTTACCAATTTATTTTTAGCTTATGAATATTTATTAACATTGTCTTTTACACAGGTTAACTGTGAACGGTATTTTAGTAAGTTAAAAATTATAAAAAATAGATTACGTTCATCACTAAGCCAGGAAAAATTAGAATCGTTTATGATGATGAGTGTTGAGAAAGAGTTATTGGAGGAAGTATCATTTGATGATATTTTAGAACATGTGAAACAAAGCTCACCATTAATGAAAAAAATGTTAAGTTAAATATCTAAACACATTCAATTGTAAAAAAAAAAAATAAAAAATATTATGTTCATAAATCATACGATAAATAAAGGAAATTGTATTTTATAAAGGTATTTATATTTTTTTAAATAGTTCTACAAGTAAAATTTACATTTATTTTAAATTATAGTAATAAAACATTCATATTATTTACAAAATCACAACTGAAATAGTAATATAGTAATAATATAGTAAAATATTTAGGGCCGCTAATCTGTATTTCCCTCTGGGCCGACAATCTCCCTGTCCGCCCCTGAAGGAATAGGATAGCTTTTTTCGGAAGACATCTAGCAACTTCTGCAGTAATAAGATCAAAGCCTGGTGTTTTTTTGGTGGAATATTTTTGTATTGCTGTTTTTATTTCATTTGGTGTAAAATACTTTTCAGGGAGAGGAAGAGGCATGAGGCAATCTAAGTACTGGGTAATCTTAGAGGTGAGATTTGGATTATTTACGTCGGGATGTGGCTTGAATATCTCCGCTAGATGTTGACGAAACGTCTCCGCCTTGTCCTCGTCAGTTATAGCAATAGAATTGTCGATTTTGGTTAGTGGTGGTAAACTAGATTTGTACTGTAAGAGTTTATTTGTTTCCCTCCATAGGCTAAAGAGGATAAGTTGGATAGCTTTTGTTCGAATATGTCTGATTTGTATTTTAGAAGTTGTTTCTTAAGTGAATTAGAAAGTTTGTTGTAAAGTGCTCTTTGGGAGGGTAAAAGAGAAGTTTGATAACGTGCCCTAGCTCTCCTTTTATCCGTAATTAATGAACGTATATGTATCGGTAATGATGGAATGCTATCGGAAGTTGGAGTAGACTTAAATTGGGATGCCCATGCAGCTGATTGAATAATTGAAGTAAATTTATCAACTGCGTTATCAACATCCTCATGTGTTTTTAATTTAAAGTTCAAGGTGATCTCTTGATCTACTAAGTTATGGAATTTAATACGATCTGTTGAAGGGTAAAACAATTTTGGAGCTGTCATACGTAATGTTGGGGATGCATTGATTGTCAGAAGTACGGATGAGTGGTCAGAGTTTAGATCCAGGATGTTTTCCGGAGTGCAGACTAAGTTACTTGGTACTTTGGCAATGAAGATATCAAGGATGTCAGGTTTTTTACTTAAAGAAGTTGGCCAGTACGTTGGACCTGGAGGGGCTAGATTTGAGTATTTTTTTGCATTGACGAAATTGTGTAGAACATTGACACGTGGGTTGCCAGCTCGACAACCCCAGGATTGATGCTTTGCATTAATATCTCCACCGACTATGAAATTTGAGGTGAATGATAAGAAATAGTCGAGAAAAAGAGTTAAAGATAAGTTGTGTCTTGGGGGGAAGTAAACTGCAGCGATGGTGATAGGTATATGATTCAGCTTAATAGATACAGCACAGGATTGAAGATAATCCTGTGAAAATTTTGGTAGCGGATAAAAGGACAAAGTAGATTTAATTATGACTGCAATACCACCATGAGCTTTGTTGTCTGGATGATTGGATTTGAGCAGAGTATAACCTGGGATAATAACATTGGAATATTTGGTAAAGTGAGTCTCGGTAATTAAGGCAATATCAATACGCTTTTCATATAGGAAATGTAATTCATTGATGCGGTTTTTTAGGCCTGTATCTCTTGACTGATTTGAAGTAGCTTGGGCATAAGTTCTCTGGGATGATGAGGGTGGGAGGGTACTAGGGTTGGTTTTCATAGGTGGGTGGCTTTCTTTTACAGTAGAATTATTATTAGTTGACTTAAAATTAACATTATCATGTAAAAAGTTACTTTTATTGTTAGGCTTATTTCGACGTTGAAGTTCTCTATAGACGTTGCATCCTCGGTAGTTGGCTGGGTAGTTGCCTGCACATAGGGCATATCTGGGAGGAGTGTCTTTTGGTTTGGTGCAGTCTGAAGAAGAATGTGAGTCTCCACAGCGGACACAACGAGCTGAGTAGCCACAGTAGGATCGCGTGTGACCATAGTCTTGACAATTGAGGTATTGATTGACCATCTTTGGTTTGTATGGCTCTTCGATTTTAACCTTCGTATGAAGAAGGGAAGATAGATGGTATATTTCCTTGGAGTGGTCAGTGAGCTCCAAGTCAATGAAGAAAAGTGGGCGTTTATTTATCTTGTGCAGCAGATTTGTGACCTGCCTAACCTCGTAGAGACGTGTTTCAAGTTCATCTTAAATCAGTTCCGTAGGTTCGGTTTGAGTAAGCACTTCATAACGATTTGTCGTTATAAATAATTTGTTGTTATTTTCTTTAATTGAGGTAGGATCAGGAGATTTTGGTTCAGATGAATCAGAATGGTTTCTTTTACTTATCTTTTGTGTCCAACCGGCATCCGTGTTATCAACCTGGATTGAAGTTGGATCTATAGAGTTAGTTATTCAAAATTTGTATATTTTAGAGGGGGCTCTCGGTGGACTTGGGCTCAAGAAAAATAAAACTTTATACATACTATACGATAATTGCGATTTACGGGCTCAGCGTCTGCACATGTATTAAGGACAGCAATGTGGAAATGAACACGGAAAATGATGTTTTCAAAACTTTTTTTTTCAAAAGGGCAACTGATGAAGATTCAAAATTTGTATGTTTTGGAGGGGGTACTCGATGGACTTGGGCTCAAGAGAAAGAAGAGTGTACACATATCATACGATTCTTACAATTTACGGGTGAAGCTGCCGTGCGGTGTACTTAGGAAGGCTTTTTCGAAATGAACACGGAAAATTATGTTTTCAAAACTTTTTTTATGAAAAAGGACAACTGACGAAGATTCAAAATTTTTACATTTTTGAGAGGTCCATTTCCCCAGCACCCCACCTCCAAATTTTGATTCAAAACCTAAACCAATCGGTTATACCTCAAGTAAAATCGTTTGTACCTCAACGGTTTTCCAGTTATTCCAAATTTTTTAGATGGTGGTGCTGAGGAAATGCTGGCACCCCCACCTTTGAATTTCGAGTTTAAACACATACCAATCGTATGTACCTCGTTTGTACCTGTTTGTACATTTTTAACAAATTCCATCAATACATTTTTTGGTGTTAAGTTATTGACTTCTGTAGAGTATATCTGACTATCGCAGTAAGCAGCCATGAATATTGATGTAATCGTATCAAATGCACAAGTATTGCTTAAAATGACCTTCCCTAATTTATTAACATTGCAAGCCTTCAGTTCCCCCGCACGGGAACCATTTTTCAGTACTGGCAAAGATTTAATATTTCTTGAACGCGTCAAATCCAAATGTCTAAGGTGAGGATTTGGGAGAAGATAAGATTTATTATTTCTTTGCCTTTTTGATTTTCTATTCCAACTTTCACAAGCTAAAGCTTCTTCGTCTAAATTTTTAGTAGGTTCTCCTAAGCATGAAAAATTCATTAGACTCTCTTCGGAGTCATTTTCATTATTTGAACACAAAGATAGCGCATTTACAGGCATTTTATACTTGACACATTGGTCAGCTTCAATATCAGTTGGTAGAACATAGGTAGTATCTATTTAAATATTTTTAATCAAATACAACTTAAGACTGCAAACTACATTTATATTTTCAAATATTTATCCTTAATAAAAGCATCGAATAGGTATCTAACTTAACATAACACTGTGGATATTGTACATACCAATTTCGGAAATAGGACTTAAGATGTTGGTTTGATGTAAGTCCATATCTAATTGCTTGGGTGTGACCAATGTATCCATAATATTGTCATCTTCACAAAAATTTTGAAAGGAACGTTCTGATGAATTTGCTTGTAATTGATTACAGTTTACAGCTGCTCTAATTAGCGATGCCCCCTTTAAAGATAATATATGATTTTCGATGAACGTTTCAATGCTGGTCGGTAAAGGGATATTTTTGAACGTCACACACTTTAATTTTTTAAAACTAGACTCGACCACTGCAGACGATGCCACTTCTTCGCCGTATCCAAATATAGGGATCATTACTCCCGACCATAACGGAAGAAGCTTTAAAGTTTTAATTATGATAGGAACCAATGAACGACAGAAGAAAGGGTTAATGCCATTTCCTTCTTCAATTAGGGATTCGCTTTCACAATATATAGTATTAGCCCAAGCTTGAAATGGATTATCAAAATGTTCCAATCCCTCATTCTGTCTATCATATTCTTGTTCTAAACACACGCGTGCTTCATCTTCATCTGTAGCACAAGCTAGTACATGGTTAAATTTTTCCTGAAAATCTTTAAAAACAAAAAAAAACACATTAAAACAATAGTAATTGAAAGTTTATGACAAGCAATACAATTAGTTATTATAGCATTAATAAGTGTTCAATTTTTGTTATTTTCATAACATTAAATAAAAATATCTCAATCTTTAATTAAAAAAACATTATTACATATTTTGAAACTGTTTATAACTAGGTAATTAAAAAATAATTGTATTGCAAAGGTAATGATTTTATCCAACAAAGATTATGAGTTTTTATAAAAATGTATTTTGTATATTTAACTAGGGGATATAATTATTAAGGAATTAATTGTATACAGGCAAAATGAAAAGAAAAGTTGCAACTGGATAAATTATTGATAGCAGATATATTTATTTATAGGTACTATTTATATTCTAATAAAGTGGTATTATTAAAAATTATCAAAAATTAAAGACTATTATAAAAAAAATAGTTCTAATACTGTATAGTAAATTTTTACGATTATAATGTTTGAAATTACCATGATTGAATAGTTTTCTTTTTTAGTGAAATAATTGGGTGTTGCGTTTTTTCTTTTTTTAAAAAAAAAACTGTATATTTTTAATACTGTACCATGATATGAAATCCTCACCGTAAAATCCTGTAGATGTAGCTTGGAGTAAACGCTGCTTGTGTTCTTCACATGGTGTAAATTGTCCGTTAATACCAATGCCATCAGTTTCGTTTGATAGGACGACAAACAACGAAAGCAACATTGAGCGTATGTCAATTAACGATTGACTTTTTATCAGAAGTCCAACTGCTCTTAACACTACTTCTCTTACTCTACGTGGGGAACTCTTTAGTGGAATCCATTTACAAGCAATTTTTATAAAATGAGCTATGTCGATCCTAATAAAACATCTCGGTATCCATTGTACCTCTGCGGCAATACGGCCTGTCAGTAAATCTGCGCACACACGTACATAGTCTTGGAGGGAAGAGTATTGCGTGAAACTCTGTGCGAGAGCTGATAATAGAGCCAAAGAGTTGTCACAAACACTCTCTTTTGGTTTTGGTACATCGCAAGCGCACCATTGTCCAAACCATCTAGCAATTGCAAGATTGGAATGTCGTTCACTTAACATATTTAAAGCAGTAAAACTGTGGCCAGCAACTTTATCGTGTACGACTCCTTCATACAGGAAAACAGAACTAGTTTTTTCCAAACCTAATTTCTTAAATTGCTTGACAACGGAACCAGTTGCATCAATAATAAGTTTTGGCGATCGTTCATGTTTACAATAAGATCGATAAAGATGTATTTGTTCATTAGAGTAATAGTCAACAAAAAAAGGATCGCACCCCATATCCCTTATAATAGTTTTAAAATCATCTTCACGCTTCATAAAAGAAAGTGCTGTTAAAGAATCGTCATGTCTTCTTTGAGCTTTAATTTGCTTGAACTTTTGAAGACGTAAAGCATTCGCAGTAGGTAAAATGGCTGGTTCAGGTTCTCCTGATGACAAAGGTAAAACATAAATACATAACATACCTGGATCATGGTCATGAAATTAGCGCACCAACACTTCATAAAAATTATCCAAACCTATGGAAATATTTGGTAAACTAACTGCAAGTTATTGAAAATTGATTTTCAGATTTTGTAAATCAAAATTGTAGTTTTGGGAAATTTTGTCAGCCATCCCCCACAAATTTTCTCCAAAGCACTGAAAATACAATACTAAGCAAATCAATTGCAATGAACAATTTTTCAATTTTTCAATTTATATAATTTTAAAAATTATGAATTAAAATAATGTTTATCAAAAATTAATAAAACTGGATTATGAAAATAAATTTGATAAAAAAAATCAGTTTTTATTAAAAAAATCTATGTTTGATAAAATAATTCATATTCAAAAATGTGTAGCGCAAGTGACTCTTAATTATATATTGAAAAAAAAGTATATATTATATAATTTTTATTTTATTACTTTAAAATTTGTAAAAATTATTGTTTTGGAAAAATAATTATTTATTTATTTTTTAAACAAGTTCCAACTGATCTTCTAAAAAAGAAACATTTAAATCGTTTCCATAGATTTTATGGATAGTTTAATGTTTTAAAAATTATTATAAATTAATGTGTTGGGAATTTTTGTTCATTTTATTTGTCTGACACTTTTAATGGTAAAATAATAAAATCAAAAACTTTGAATTTCTTTCAAATATGTTCACATTCTAAAAATATTCCAATAGAAATTAAATAGTAAATACCCATTTTCATTAGACGTGCAGATTCTCTTTCCCTATAGGATTCACACGACAAGTTATTCAATACTGCTGCTGAAGATGTTTTAAGTGCAGGTCCAATCATACGTCGTTTGCGGTTAATATTATGTTCTTCATTAAAGTTTCCAGTGTAAGTACAGTTCATAAGCACTCTATAATGTCAAAAGTTGAAGATAATTAACCATTATAGTCGGTAGATTTTTTGATGAACCAAAATATAAAATATCATAGAAATAAATAGCATACATTTAACATAGGTAGGTAAGTCTAAATATCACGTACCTTGAATTTACACCTGGTCTTTCGGATATTGTACCTTTGAAGTATGACTGACATGTTGAACATCTACCAACAACCACAACATAATTATTTCCACCCATAGTCACTTTTGCTCTTCGAAAGGCCAAACAACATTTTAACCGGGTAAGTTCCCAAAAGTGTTCAGCTAAGACTGGTGTCCAACTTAATTTTGGCAAAGCATAATAACATCTAAAATGACAATTGTTACCATATATAGGTACCCATAAATTATCGTTAATTCTAAAGACAAAATGAAATGCTAACTTTGAACTTAGCAAGGGTCTTGATGGATCATTAATTTTGTAACGTACTTCCTGTGGCTGTATTTCATTCCACTCGTCAGCTGAAAAAGTTATGACAAACTCTTTCGATGACATACCCAAATTATCAGCACTACTATTGCTACTACTACTGTAATAATCTATGCAAAAAAAAAAAATAAAAAAAAAAATTTTTTAGAAAAAACTATTAAATACTATACTATATACAAACTATTACCATCTTCATTGGGTGTTAGTTGCTTTTCAATTGATGTACAAGAAGAAGGGGGTTTAACGCAAGGCAAACCAAGCTTTTCCCAAATGCCATGCCTACCTTCATAGACAAATAGATGTATGGCTTTAATTGTCATAGAAGACGATAATAATTCTCGAATGTCATTCCAAACAGGGTCAGAGGCCGCTACAATACCTAATATTTTAATATAACAAACATTTCCAAAAATGAAAATAATATATTCAAAATTAAATTTGTGTTAAATATTTTTCAAAATTGATTGGAGATCCTATAGCACACGTATACACAAAAATTTTATCGTGTATAGAAAATATAAATATAAACAACCAGTGAAAATTTCATGTATATACGTTCATTTGTTTTAGAGGTACACCAAAAACCAAAATCGATTTTGTAAAAAAAAGATTTTTCGTAAAAATTCGTGTTATTCCTTAATTTACTTGTAAATTTTTTTTGATCCCCTAAAGTACCAACTAGATTCACTTTCCTATGATAAATTAAGATAAGATCTTAATTTTGTTTCAAACTATGTAAATTCCTTAAGTTGATAAGTGATAACGTCCACAATTTTTTAAATGAATATATAAAATATATATATTAAGTATAATTGGAAAATTGTCAAAATATCTTGTATCAGATATTGTAAGCTAATAAAATGTTAGCCACCCGAAATGGAAATTGAGTTTTCTCGGAACCGTTTGGTTACAATTTGTTTGATATCGGTTACAATTATAGTTACTAAAAGGTTATTAAATTTGGAGATGGGGATGAATTAATAGGAAAAAGTCGTGGGGCTGCATTTAAAATTAATTTGGGGGAATTTGGGGAGGTGTACAAATGTTTATATTAGGTTTACAAATGGAATAACAATCGTTGGTACCATTTTGGAGTCCAAAAGTCTACTGTACAAAAAGTGGGGTGTGACGCTGGCACCGGGAAATCGTTTTTGGATTTTATGGGCGACGGGGGGGGGGGGGGGGGGGGTTGGGCAAATTTGGTATGTGTTTACAATTACAAATTATTACAATTACTGATTGGTTTTTGAGTTGAATTTCAAACTTGCGGGTGCCAGCGTCACGCACCTCGTGGTTTATCAACACACAATTTTAATAGTAATATAGAAGGAATAATAAGTAAAGTATAAACACGTCGCCAACAATCGAGTGTAAGTCACGAAATAGTTTGTTTTTGCAACAATAATTGTCAGTTGTCATCATAGAGCAGGGTTTCCCAACCGGTGTGCCGCGGCACATTGGTGTGCCGCGAGGCCCATCTGGGTGTGCCGCGAAATTTCATGACTATTAATAAACGTTTCCGTACAATTTCAGTAATTGGTTAAAATAGTTTTAACGATTCTCTTATCGGGGATTATCGGTTCACTATTTCTTATTAATTCATTTAAAATGTTACCAACCATTCGACCTCGAAGGAACCTAATAATGAAGAGAAAACAGTCCCAAATTTCTCACTAAGATTAGGTTTTTTATAAAAATTGTAATGTATCTTGTTTTTCCATTTCAATAAATTAAATATTTAGGATAATTGTAATAATATTTGTTTCTATCCTACCATTTTAAAATTTTGATAGAAATATTATACTGATATAATTACTTTGGTATTAATAATTAATATGATGAAAATCTAGTATAAAAAAATTGTATACATAAATAAGTCAGTGACAAGTGTGCCGCGGCTAAATAATGGGTTGGATTAGTGTGCCGTGAGGGAAAAGGTTGGGAAACGCTGCCATAGAGTAATAATATCGTCCGTGCGTCGTCGTAATACATTGCCTCCGTTTGCCGCCGCCGCCGCCGCGATGAGAGTATTGGGAATGGATTAGCGGCGGGTCGGGGGGATATTTACGATATTTTCGTTCCCTGACACACCGCTTATCATTCCCCCACTGTTCCGTACGCAAAATCGGTCTTAAACATTTTTGCTTATAACTTACAAACTATCTAACCAATCTGCTAGTGAATTCCTCTTGTCCCACCTGCACAATATGTCTGATCGATTGATACCTCATACTACTTTATATGTTCAGCCATTTGCCCTGTAGAGCTTGGCAAAGCATTGACATAAATTAGGACGATTTTTCAATGTTAAAACTCGGTGTCCTGTTATTATACGTTAATGGCTACTCCGCTTTTTTTTTTTTTTTTATTTAGCTTCGCGCCACTACCGTCGCGCTGGATATAATCAGTAAAATATGCATATAATCATAACTATAAAAATCTATAATCTTATTTATTTATTATTAAAATACCCATACATTAAACATATTATATAAATAGGTATATTTTATATTATCATACTGTTAATATCAAAATAATGCATGCAAAATTCATAATAAAATGAAATAAAATCTGGCACTTCATAGTTCATAACAATATAATTTATTAGTTTTACAAACATTATAGGTAGGTACTTACTTTTTTTCCCCTCGTTTTCGGTCACAACTCGTTCTTTAAACACCATTACAGCGGTGACAAATTCTGTAGGGTTTACGTTTGGCTTACGGCCCACCATTTTTATAAATTAGTTGTATCACAATGTATAAACCGTACAATATTATATTAATTAAACTTTTATGTTTATGGGAACTGTTTTTACACTGTACACAATAATAGACGTTTACGTGCAAAAGCGAAACAGCAAATGACAAATTATTAATTATTATTCTTATAAAACTATAAACCGTTCTATTTTAAAAACTATGCAGTGGATTTTTGTGTTCTCTATTTGGAACTAAGGACGATCGATAAAAATAATACTACTATTTGTAGATTTATATTATATAATGTTATAATAATAATAATGTTTATTTTGACGGAAATTAATTCCAATTTAGAATATAACGAGTATGGTGACAGTAAATTGTACAGGATTTATTTTAAATGAACTATTTCATCTGACGTTCTATATAGTATCTGCGTTATACCTATTTGTATTACATAATATGAAGAAAACTTCTAATTTTCATTGTTAACAATTATTTAAAAATAAAACTATATACCTAATAGATACATTATATATAATTAAATGCATTGCACGCACGATATAATATTATATCGTACTTTATCGTACGCACTATGTAGAGTCGATCTTTCATTCAAATTTAATGGTAAACAAGTGATTGGTATTAAACAGTGTTGGTGTCTCAATTGGTTTGAATAAATAAACACGTATAACACGTATACCATATTATCGTATCAAACTATCATAAATCCATTTTGATTTGTGAATTATTCAATATATATTAAATAAAATAAAAAACGAAATAATTTAAAATATTATATAATTACCGATCTTCAGTAATAATTAAGTTATAACCTAACCGTAATGAACAGCCTTTTGGTTCGAAACATCGAAAGAGAATCATCGTTGATCATATTATCTGCAGATAAATTCGATAATATTTTTATTTTTAATTTAAAACAACGCGCCTAAATAGGAAATATGACTGGGGCCAAAATTATCAGACCAAAGTAAAAAAAAAAAAAACGGAGTTATCTACCTTAATTTTTGTATTTATTTAAAAAAAAAAAATCGTTTCAAATGTAATTTGTTTATAAAATATATTGATTTGGTAGCAATTTAACGATGGTGTCACAATTGGCTACAATAAATAAACACATAACACGTACATCACATACTAAAAAACTATCATATCATTAATTTTAGAATTGTTCAATAAATATTAAGTGAAATAAAAAAAGAAATAATTCAAAAAATAGTATAATTGGTAATTACCGATATTTAATAATTATAATGTTAGAACAAACCGTAATGAACAGTAATTTGGTTCAAACATAGAGAGGAGAATCATTGATCGACAACTGCGTTAATAATTAATAAGTAAGTACTCGTGATTTAAAGTACAATTTTTTTCAAATAAGAAATAAACAAAAAATAATAAATTGAAGTTTGCTGCTGACATGAATAAACTATACATAATAAATTGTTTGTAATTTAAAAAGTATTAAATAAAGTTTTATTCATTCATATAATACGTTGAAGATAATATTGTATAGAGATTATAATAAAGTTAAAAAATACATTCTGTTAATTAAATATATTTGTTTTTAGTTAATATAATTATATAGAAAAAGTTGGCTACTGACTTGAGGTAACTTGAGGTTACCAATTCGTAATTATTTGTAAACACGAATATATAATTTTTAACTCAAGTATAACCACCTAATTAATAATTTACGTTTAATAATAAAAAATATTAATTATAAAATTATAAATATGTATAAACATTATAATTTCATTGATGAAGTCTTAAGAAACCTAAAAAGGAGAAAATGATCTGTTTTCTATCTAGATAAAAAAGATGTTAACTTATATTTTATCTAAAGTAATTCCCGACCTGGATGGGGCTGGTGTGAAACGTTTCCCCCGCCCCCCCACCCAGGGTTTTTTAATTTTTGCGGGGCGTATATTTGAGCAGGAATTCCGGGAGTGGTGGCAGGAATCGGCAGGAATGGAGCACTAAATATTGGCGTTGGAAAAAGTATAAAAAGTCAATTTCCGACCAGGGGTGGGGCTGGAGAAACGTTTCCCCCGCCCCACCCAGGGTTTTTTAATTTTTGCGGGGCGTATATTTGAGCAGGAATTCCGGGAGTGGTGGCAGGAATCGGCAGGAATGGAGCACTAAATATTGGCGTTGGAAAAAGTATAAAAAGTCAATTTCCGACCAGGGGTGGGGCTGGAGAAACGTTTCCCCCGCCCCACCCAGAGTTTTTTAATTTTTGCGGGGCGTATATTTGAGCAGGAATTCCGGGAGTGGTGGCAGGAATTGGCAGGAATGGAGCACTAATATTGACGACGTTGGAAAAAGGTGAAAATTGAAATGGGTAGGGGTGGGGAAATGCACGTTTACATAAGGGCTTTTTATATCGTGAATTTCTCATTTGTATTTTATTTTCCTAATATCTGACACTTTTTACGACATATTAAGAGCTTATAAGATAGGTTTCATAACGTATTAAGGATTACTACACGATATAAATTAAAATAAATTGTAAGTAGGTACAAAAAATCAAAGTTAATTATGAAATATAGAAATACATTCCGTATTTATAATACATTTATTTTTATATTTTTAGTGATGGGATATGTAGTATTAACTATTAAGTATATTATACTTATGACGGATTGCATGGAAAATTAACTAATTTAATGGCTCAATAAAATTTAATGGACCAATCATGAGTCACTAAAAAATGAAGGGACCATTAGCTCAATATTGATTCAATAAATGTTTAATGATTGTTCATGCAACCCGGCATTTTAGTATGATATTTTTTTAATATTCAAGTAAATTTACCTATTATCTCGTTGTTTTTTCTTAATTATGACGCTAGGTAGTTATAAGTTGATACCTTAAAAAAATGTGAAAATTCAAAATACCTTTTACTAGTTTAACTCGTTTTTATATAGTTAAATTGATGATAGTCAATAAAAACCACAGAGTGCATTGGAAAATACGCAGAACATTAATTTAGGACGTGTAAAATAGAGACAATAATTCGTTTAGCATCCTACAACTTCATTTTTCGAAATATATAATACATTAAAAATTACAAACGGGCAATGTAAATATAAAATATGTAACGTGCCTACCTGGCTACCTATGATATATTATTACAAACGTCGACTACTAATTAATACATTTATGCTTCTTTTGCATATTTAGCGATATTTAAGGTAATATTATAGACCATAATATGCAATTTTAAGTGGTATAAACTTCCTACCTTGTTAATTATTACTGTATACCTAATATACACGTCTACGTGCTTGGTGCATCATGCATAGGTAGCGTAACTATTGTTTACTTAGTACCTGCTCTTTGCAATTTAACTTAATTATAGTTCAATAATAGATAAGTTTAAATTCTTGCCACACTGCGTTCAGTACAAATTAGATTGATCAACAATATATTGATAAAAATCAGAAAAATATATAACAAAGTTTTGCACAGGTAATTTCAGGTCTACAAACACATTAGGTCCATACAATTCATTAAAACTAAATGAATCATAAGATAATGATGTAAGAGGTTGATCTTTTGAAAAACTAAATAATATTTTATTTTCATTACCATCAACTATAGAATTAGAATCATCATCTGAATTTTCAATAAAATCAACCAAGAGGTACATATTTTCTGTATTTAATGGTTCAGATAGATTTAACATATTATTCTCATCATTACTATTTTCTGCTAATATATTATCAGCTATATGTGTAGTCGGTTCATATGAAGGATCAAAATCACTGTCATCAAGTTCTGAGCCTGATGAACTTTGTACCACTTTGCTATTAATTGCAAATTTTAATTTCCTGAATCTAGTTTTTGATAATTTATGCACATCTGAAGAAATGGTTGATAAATTAGTGTCATTGTGTGGATTAATAGTAGATGAGGGAGATGAGAGAATACTTGTAGAAGGACTATCATTAAATGAATTTCTCTTTTTTCTTTTACTACCTCTGGTTGTTCTTGTTGTTGTATTACTTATATTTGAAACGCACAGTGTATCTTCAGCATCACTGTCTCCTCCAAAGTCTGATTCAAATACTTGCTGGTCTGAAATTCCCTTTAAAATTTCCGAAATTTCATTTTATGACACATGTGCCATTTTTATTCAGATGCTGTAACAATAATTAATTATATAAAATCTAATAATAAAAAAATAAAAAAATATGTGTATAACTATAGTTAGAACTACAGGAGAAGGTTACAGGATAGGTAGATGTAGATGGTAGAGACGTCAAATGAGCAACAAATTGTGGTTCGATGTATATTTTATTTGAAAATTGTTAAAAAACAAAGATGTTATACTGACTAGCTGTTCGAATTAACGACAATCACTGGTGTCTTAGAAAATAAGCGATTGCTCGAATATTCTCTAAGTCCCAAATAGGCCGTTAATGAAAATAAACTAAGTCAAAAGAGTAAAATGGTGATTTACCAGAAGCGAAGAGGTAAAGGAGTGCATACGTACGGTGGCAAGATCACGTCTGTCTAATGGGCCGTTCCAAGGGCTCTTATAAAGTCTCATCCCCTCCCTTTATTAGATCCCTGGCGGACTGTGTCAGTTGTTCTCACAGTCCGTGGGGCCTTCCATAATTAGATGGTTGACTATTCCGTAGTGCGAACATTGACCTATGACTCAGGGTGGCAGATGTGCCTTTGGTCGATGTGGGGTATCATTATAATAAGTGCGTTTACCCACGGCCGTGTTTTCACAGTGCCAAGATCTAATTCATAGAATCTATTGC
This sequence comes from Sitobion miscanthi, assembly GCA_008086715.1. Taxonomy (NCBI): domain Eukaryota; kingdom Metazoa; phylum Arthropoda; class Insecta; order Hemiptera; family Aphididae; genus Sitobion; species Sitobion miscanthi. Next base: position 57,677 of record SSSL01000205.1, read on the forward strand.
ACGTCGCGGAGTTCCCACAGATATTCTTACCGGCTCAGATTCTATCATCTGGCCGTTGGCGGCTGCTGAGACTGTTGCTAATAATTATAATCCTGCTCTCCCAGGGTCTTGTGCACTACGCTGACATCATCCCAACCATATATGTGTTATCCTAGTACATTAGATATTCGTATATTCTAACTATGTGTAGAAGCGGAGTAGAGGGGTCCCGTAAAAGTTGTCGTTAATTATAACCAAGATTTGGAAATTGTTGAATTTGTATGGTTTTTTTGGCTATTAGATTTATTGCTAAGTAAACTTAAAATCTATTTCATGACACTACGAAAAAAATATAAAAAGTGTATTGTGCATATTTTTGCATATTTTGTGCTTTGTGCTTTGTAGTTTTAATAGAATATTTTTCGACTTTACTATTTTATAGAGCTATGCTATGCCATGCTATGCTATGCTAAGCTATGCTTTGACAAATACAGATATATAATACAAATTAAAAATTTGACAATAACAAAAAAAATAAAATATTTTATAATGTATATTAATTATTTTGAGTTTTCATTAGATATTGGAGTATCGTGTATTTTAAATCCTTCGTTGACTTATAATTTCCGGTTTTTATTAGTAAATATTCAGTACAGATTATAAGATATAAAAATATTTTTATCTAAATATTTATATTTATGAAAATTGTGAGTTAAAAAAAAGTGCTTACTTTTAAAGCATATTTGTAACATTATATGCGCATAAGTGCATTAAGTTCCGGGCCCTAATTATAATACATGTAAATAGATATTATTACTATATAAATAAATAAATATATGAATAATCAATGCAGTACTTACGTTTGTTCCAAATACATTCATTTTGTTAGATTTCATCAATAAATTTTTCAATATCAAACATTTTATACATTTAATAAAACGAAATAAATTAATATTAAAATTTAATAAATACAAAATAGGAACGTAACCTATGAATGCCGACAGAATAGTGTCACTCAGATATCAAGGTAGTATCCGTAGCTGAATTCGAGAGTCGACAATAAACACTGGTTTCAACATGTCTCTACCTGCTTAAAAATAATGATGACTTATATTGTATAGATATTTACTCAAATACTCAATGGACTGATTGTTTAAATAAATATTTTATTACTCTAGCTATTATAGTAGGTATAACAATAAACAACCTTGCCTGAATTTTTAAATGGCTTTTTATTGTAAGGTTTTGATATACCTAATTATTAAAAATACACAATTTTTTTTAACAAAATATTTATAGTTTTAATATAAAAAATTTTTCCGGCTTTAGTGTTTGCAAAAATATTTATTATATTATCTACATCTATTTCGGAAGTTTGTGGCCTTTCAATATTAAGTAAAACTAAGCTTAATAATCTATCTTGTGATATGGTATTTAAATTACGTAGATAGTTCTTTATTAATTTTAATTTTGAAAACGGTCTTTCAGCAGAAGCAGAAGTAATTTGCATGGTTATAAATATAATTGTAGCTATAAATACATCTGGAAAAATAGTTGATAGATTTTCATTCAAAATAAATAATGAAAATCTTTTATTGTCATATTTTTAATGTCACTGGTAATAGTGGCATTATCCTTTGAAAGAAAATAATCCTGAAGATTCAATATTTGACGCGTGAAGTCACTACTATAATAACGTCACAGTACTTTTCAATAAAATCATAAGTTGACTTAATTAAGTTAGTTGAAAAAAATGTTTGTGAGTAATTTAGTTTTGCATTTTTAGACAATTTTAGCGTTTGCTCCAGGTTGGGCCCAGTGCCCCTCAAATGTATATAGACCTTGGGGCCCGTGTGCGCGGCACGCTCTGCACACCTGGTTTTTGCGGCACTGCTTAATTAGGTAGTATATATACATGAATGTTTTAGCAATACAATGTATAATATAGGTGCACTCCTACGACCTACTCGGATTTTTAAGTTGTATTTTTATTTGTGCTCTTGATATTTTTATTTTATTAAATTTAATAACTTGTTAAATCGTATTTCGTGAATTTGTTATCATAGATCGAATTACCTACTAATAATCATTTTGATATTTGTCATCAAATACGGAAATACAGTGGTCGCCGCTTATAGTGTTCACTGGTTATAAGAACCAGCCGCTTTTAGTGATCAAAAATGTCAGGAACGGAACAAACAGCCGTCTTCAGTGCATTTTTCGCCGCATACTGTGATCAGGTTTTCGGTTATAGTGATCAGAAATAAAATTACCTATTTTCATGTACACAAAGGGGGGAAAACGATTACGAACGGCCGTCCTAATCTTATCTAATGTGACCCACGTAATGAGTGTACTTCATGTATACGAATGACAGTATACTCGTGTAACGAACTCAATAATATACATACTATATTATTGTGATCGTTTCGCTTTAGGACATAATAAATAACATACCAATAAGTAAATTAAATCAACTCATAAATATTATTATAATACGCCGTAGGGATATAAAGAGAAAACAAGACAGCCTTGAACTTAGATTCTAATGGGGATGAATAAACTCACCTTTAAGAAAGCAACCAAGGACTAGTCATATACGAACAGGTTAATGTACAATAAGAAAGGGGGCGATTACGACCAGATGGCCGAGCGTATACAGATAGTTAATTGAAACGCATTACTTAAGTGATAGAACGCATTTCCAAATGCACTCTAAACTGCATATACAATATTCGTAACGTCATATTATCTAAATATTAACGGATGGCGTATAACATATATAGTGAAGATAATAATAATTCTCGGAATAGGCAGGCGTTGGAACATGTAGATAATAATTTGAATCACGTCTTGTGAAGTCCGAGGAGATATCGATAGACAAGGGGGGAAGTAGGAGATCAGGAGACCCTATAAAACTAGGCCCGAAAAGGCCTGTAAAACAGACGTGTCTCACCATCGTACATGCAAGCACCTTCACGAAGTCAGAATAACGATTTTGTCAATTTAGACTTAGAATATTTTATAAAGAATAATTTAAATAAACAACTTAACTTTTCTACCAAGTCTACTCATTTTATCAACCTACCTGAAGAAATCCTCTACCAACGGTCTTGCTACCTGCATCTTATAGACTAACCCAATTGCTGGTTTATAACACTCGTACGTATGACTTATACGCAGTTTGTTTTATGGCTAGTAGAAGTGCGCTGAAAATAAGTGAAAAAAAGTGTCCTAGCCGATTATGACAAGCTTCCCGAGAAGACGAATCAGAGATTAGCAACACAACAATTGGGCATTCCGCAGTCAACATTAAATAAGTTACTGAAATCCCGTAACGAAATAAGTGACTGCACTGAATCTCAAAATAGAAAACGTAAGTATGAGAGCAAAAGTAAGGCAACCGATGAAGCTCTTTTCATATGGTTTATGCAAGCTAGCGCTATGAATGCTCCTATTAATCGCAGCATATTAATGACAAAAGCCAATGACTTGAACAAACAAATGGGAGAAATTAATTTTAATGCAACTGATGGTTGTTTGACTAGGTGGAAAGATCGCCACGATATTATTTACAAAAAACTTCATGGAGAAAAACAAGACGCAGATGCGAGTGGTGCTGATTCTTGGATTAAAACAACGTGGCCAACTGTTCTGAATAAATACGGTCCGGAAAACATCTTTAATTTAGATGAAACAGGGCTGTACTATAGAGCAACACCTGACTATTGCATGGTTTTAAAAAATGCACCGGCCTCTGCAGGGAAAAAGTATAAAGCGAGGATCACTGTGGCTTTGACGTGCAATATGACGGGTACTGTAAAAAAAAAACCAATAGTCATTGGTAAAAGTAAGCAACCAAGATGTTCTAAAGGTGTCAAGAACTTACCTGTTGATTACTT
>SSSL01000523.1:0-58219 GCA_008086715.1 Sitobion miscanthi
ATTTTTAATTTCAGTTACAAAGAGCCATACGTCAAACTTTGATTTATCAAACATTCCTGCAGGTAATATATCATGTAATATATTATATTATATAGGTAAATAAATTAAACTTATTATTTTAAAAACAATGTATTTATGTATGTGTAACATAATTGTGTAGGTACAATTTATGAAATGCTATAGTATTATACATTAAAATGTATAGTTTTTAATTTATATAATATAGGTATTTAAATTCTTAGAATATACTGTAATACTAAGTATAATATAACAATACATTTTCATATTTTATTATTATTCATAATTTTTGTTTAGCTGTTTCAAATTCTACTTCTATGATGAATACTAGAACCGAATTGAATGCAATTGATACAACAGGTATTTAAATCTGATCCTATTAAATTTTTTTGGATTTATTAATCAATGTTATTGGTCGATCTATGATTATTTTATATTTTATTTTTAATTTTAGGTACGAAGAGTTTTGTGTCAAACTTTGATTTCTTAAACATTCCTGTAGGTAATATATTATGTATAGGTATATAAATTAAACTTTATCGTTTGAAAACAATGTATTTGTAACACTGTGTACAATTAAAGAAATTGTATTACCTATAAAGTTTTAATTTATATATAGTATATTAAAATTGCGTTTAACATAATATACCCTTGTATTTTTAAATATTTTTTTAAAAGATTTTTATGATTTAGAATTGGATAATCATGGATTAGACTCTGGTAAAATGGATCAATTACTTAATGTAACAAACATGTTTTTTACTAGAATTGACAAAAAATTAGATATTGTGATAGACTACATAAAAAGAAATCCTAATTCAAATATCCAAGTCTTTTCTTTAGATTTTACATTTTTAAGCTATTTCCCTATGAATGATGTAGAATCCCTTATCAATATGGATGCATTATTAGAAAATGATGAGAACATTTCAAAATTGGTAAACACATTTACTTGGTTATAAATAATTCGTTTTTTATTACTGTAAATTTAATTTCAGAATAATTTCATTAATTTTATTGGTGGCTCGGACACCAAACAGTTAATCAAAAGAGTGCTACCGAAATTGTTTACAAATAAACTGCCTACATTATGCTCATGGACGGGCCAAAAAATAATAATTTTAGACTAGTTGATCATCGAATAATGAAAGTTATGAAAAGTATGATATTAAAATTTTTTAAACCTATATCAATTTAAATATACTTGTTAATTGTGTTCTTAGAAACTTCATATGAATTATATCAAAACGATGAACATACATTTGAAAAAGTTGTTAAAGAATGGTTTAGGCATGGGGCTCAACGCCTGAAGAATGAAAAAATGGCTTCAGGTATGTTAAACTTTCGCTTAAGTGAACATTTTATACAAGTCCCAAGAGTGTATGATATATTATACAGTATGTAACAGTACCTATCTATATTATAAATATTTTTTTTTATTTGGAGGAGATTTGTTTCCTGTTTTTAAAATTCAGTCCATTGCTTCTCATTCCCCAACATAACTGCCACTACAATGCTGTAACTATTTTATCGTATTATAAGAAAACAATATTGTTGCTGAAAGAAATATTATGAACTAAGCTTTTACTGTAAATATTAATACTAAAAAGGTCTTAATACATATTACGTTAAACAATTGTAAAAACATAAATTTATTGTTGTTTATAAATATTAGAGATTTACCTACCTAATTATTTATGAATATTTGATGTTTATCTTGTAGATTCCTCACAAAAAACGTAAAACAATTGAAGATATGTCTCTTCGACATTTCAAAAGACTCAACTGTACTACTGCTACAAATAGTACTAAAACATCAGATAAAGAAGTACGTATAATAACAACTTGTTCAAATACTGATAATGATATTCTTAACAATATGAAGACATCCGAAACAGCTGTTGAAACTGTAGCTACAGTAATTTTGTTTCTGATACTCCTGTACCTGATGATTCTATACCTCATGATCAAACTAATTTACCACAAGAGATAGGATTGGAACTAGATATAATTACTGATACATTAGGATCAAACAATAATTATACTACTTGTAATAGACTTAGCATTAAAGATAAACTCTAACAGTGGGCGTTAGCTTTCAATATTCCAAAAAACAGTGTAAATAATTTGTTAAATATATTAAGGTCTGAGGGATTAGATCTACCAAAAGATATCAAGACCTTGATGAATACCCCTAGATCTCACAATGTAATTAATATAAAACCAGGCACATACATTCACTTAGGTTTAAAAAAAAATGTTATCTACTATATTAAACTTTAATAAACATTGTTTAAGAAACATAAATGAAATCTTCTTAAGTATTAATATAGACGGATTGCCTTTGGCACATAGTTCTAAACAGCAATTTTGGCCTATACTCTGTTCAATAACAAATGTGCCTCAGTTATCAAAATTAGTTTTTGCCATTGGTTTATACTTTAGTACAGATAAAAAGCCAGAATCTATAGAAGATTTTTTGAACTTGTTTTTAAATGAAGCTATAGAACTGGTTAATAATGGAATAAGTTTTGATAACAAAGTAATAAGTATACATTTAAATTAAATAATTTGTGATTCTCCCGCAAAGGCCTTTTTGCTTAATGTCAGAGGCCATAATGCTCGTTTTGGATGTAATACATGTATGGTGGAGGGTGAGTATAGAGAACATAGAATAACATTTTTGGAAGTTAATGCCCCATTGCGAACAGATACTAGTTTTAGAGCTAAAAGTGATGATGAATATCACAAAGGTTATTAGAAAAAAATCACAAAGTCTTTTAGAGCGTTTACCAATTGACATGATTAAAGCTGTACCAATTGATTACATGCATGCTGTCTGTCTAGAGGCAATGAAACGTCTAATTAAGTTTTGGGTAAGGGGTAAACAGTCAACGAAAATTCCCTCAGCAAAATGTGATGCTGTTAATATAGAGCTCAATAATTTAAAAGATTACTTCCCATCAGAATTTGTCAGGTTACCGAGGTCTTTAAATGACATAGAATATTGGAAAGCAAACGAGTTCCGAACCTTTTTATCATTTACCGGTCCCGTTGTACTAAAGGGAAGACTTAAAAAACAATTATATTTAAATTTCGTTAAACTACATGGAGCAATAAAAATGTTGGTTACCCCAGGCCTATGTTTAATTAAGAATGATATTGCATATAATTTACCTATTGATTTTGTTAAAGAATTTAGAATAATTTAAGGGGCACATTTTGCTACCCATAGCATTCACAGATTAATTCATCTTCCATTTTATGCTAAAATACATGGCTGTTTAGATGATTTCAGTGCTTATAAATTTGAAAATTACTTAGGGCTTAAAAAAATAATATTTCTCATTCACGGTTCCCATTACAAGAAGCTACTAATAGAATACTAGAAAAAGTAAATAATATGTACACTGGTCATGAAAATACTAATTTTAATCAAATTTATAAATTAGGTAAGGAATGTGAACTAGATAATAACATTTTTAATAAAGATTTATATTGCACTTTTTATCAAGTCATAACACTTACTAATACAAATTATTTAATATCCACCCAACAGGTTCCCAAAAATAATTATATCATATTAACTACAAATGAAATTGCATCAGTTAAGCATATTTCAAAATGTAAAATTGGAGATATTTTTTTTAATGTATTTATTTTTAAATCATTTAATTTTTTTTATATTCCATTTGAATCATCAGTTATTGGCTCTGTTATTGTAAATATTAAATCACAGTCCGACTTAATGTGTATAAGTATTAATGACATTAAATATAAATGTTTTTTTGTACCTTTGACAACTGAAAAAGCTATTGTTATGACTCTAAGTCATAATGAAATAATTTAGTAAGTAATAATAAATTGATATAAAATGTCACAAAATGTATCTATATTTAAATAAATATTTTTTGTTTTGTTAGGTGGAATGTTGAAAGACTATCGTTATACTCTCATTAAGTATTACTATTATAAGATTTATAAGACAGAGTATATATTGTTATAATTTTTTTTATTATTATATATATATTTTGTAAAGTAAAGATAGGTTTTTCTTTATTAATATGATGTATAAAATTGTATAACATACATTATTAAGTATATTAAAATTAATTTTATCAAATAAAATTGTTTTTTTTATATTATGATGTATATAGTATATTTATTGATATAATAAATGCATAATAATACCTACCCTGTACAGTGTAGGTACACAGTTATTATACGTATTTATATAATTTATCTAGTCGTCTTATTTCCAACAAATAACGGCATAATAATAGTGTAAAATATTATTCGACATGATTTTTTTTTTATACCTATATTGTTTAATATTATCATTTCAAAGCCGTATAAACATTTTTATATGTCTTACAATACTATTTATTTGGGATCTATTCAAAGCATTATTGGATGGACTGTATCTGAGATTTAATAAATGACTACGATTTTAGATATTGATTGACATCGATTATTGTGGTTAGGTTAGGTTAGGTTAACTATACGACATTTTTAATACCGTCACACAAATAGTTGTATATAATGATTTATACTACGAGTATCATCAACCACGACATTTTCGTACACAAACTGTGTGGTAATAGATTTTCATTAATGCGCTATTTAACTTTTTATGAGTAAATTCTTAGTACATAATAATAATATTATCTGACGAAAACTCTTTAACAGTCAATGTCATCGATTTAAAAAAATAATTAATTGGGTTTTCTTCTGGGCCTTTATTCATTTCTTTCAACAACATTTTTTTGACATCATTGCTTTTCTTTAAAATTTCAATCAAATATTCATTTTATTTTTTTATTTATCATTGACATTTATTCTATGCAAAATAGAACTAAAATGTTCTTTTATTTAGTTTAAATATACTTAATTTATTTTTTCTGATGGATATTTAGATATACATGATAATGATACATTAGTATCTGTATTATTTAAATTGCTTTGGCTTTGTACATTGTTATCAAGTATGACTACGTTATCTTTTTTGTCTTCACTATTGTATGCATTCATTTTCGTGGTTATTTAGTTCAACTTTATGTCACTTAAACACATTATATTTTAATCTATAAGTAACGTGAACGGATTTAGCGTATACTTAAAATTACTTATCTCACTGTCTTAATGTAAATAATTCTACAAAACATGCATGTTAAGATATATAATAGATTTTAAATTTTAACAATTGTTGGTAATTTTTATGTTGATAATATTATATAAACATGGGACACTAAGTGACCACGCAAATTGAAAATCAATATACCTAGTCTACTTACTATAAAAGAATATAACAAAAATTGTGATTTATTATAAAACTAGATTTTGTCTATAAATAGCCATTCTGAATAGCTATATTAAGAAAATTTAAAAGAATTTAACCATCCATTAAAATAAATAGGCAAGTTTCCATAACTTACTAATAAAAGATTTTATGTTATTGTACATCTACTGTATCTTTTATAATATGTCAAGAATGTATTATTTACGCATAATTCAGTATCGTAATTATTTTAAGCTAATCCTTAGTTTAAAGGTTTATTATTCAATTCTGCTTCAAAAGTTATTTTCTGATAAAACAATTAAGACATAATATTATGTACATCCCTATTTGTTTGAAACAATCAGTTCAAAATGTTCAAAAGTAATTGATATAAAAGTTGAACAGCCTATAACACTGTAAAACAACTACATAGCACTATGTAAGTATATAACACTATTTTATTCATAAAATAATTGATCTTACTTGATGTTAAATAATACTAGTTAATATTTTGGTAAAGGAATCATCGTTAAATAAAATCGTATTTAGGCATTGTATTTTTTACTTAAACATTAGATATACACGTAATTTAAGTTAATCTTAAAACTCTTGACCGTTAACATAAAATTCCTACCAAATATAATAATATGTTTGTCAAAGAAGTCTTGAGTTGGCAATTTGTCTTGTAGTAGACTATATCGGACTTAACGATACATTTTTCCAGTACATCATTATTATTACGACTTGTTAAAATCATAAATACTTAAGTCACTGAAGTGTTTAGCATCTGTCTGTACAATTTTCACTATCCAGTTATCCAGTTTACAATAATTATCGTTTCAGTGTATAATATTTTAAACAGGGTAATTCACATAAACACACACGCATCATATCAAGGAATGGCCAGGGAAGATGATATAATATACCGATTATAAATAAACATTATGTTAATTTATTTAAAAATCAGTAACGGTAGTTGTTAATGATGCAGTGTGAGTATTTTAGTGCAGTTTTTTTTAATGCAATATAATATGACATTAATATATCAAGGTAAAATGACGGCCACTAATCATAATATATAACACATTTTGAAAAATGGCACTAAAATATTCTGAACTAGGGTTACTGCCTTACCAATTATTTAGCATGCTGCCGTTTAATGTATACGTGCTCTTATTATACAGACTGATTCATTGGGTTTGGCCCAGTCAATACAGCGTTTTCTCTTTTTAATATTTTTAAAATGTCATGGTTTGGAAAAATAATAATTCAACCAGAAATTTCAACATAGAAAAAAAAATGTATTAAAATGTAACAAAAAAATATAAGATAACTACTACAAATATCTAAACTTTATATTATTACTATTATATTATTATACATAAAAATTCTTTGAAAAATATTCTACTTCACAATATGAAATTAAACGAGCAAGTAGGAAATTGCTTTGCTATACAGTTGTTAGTTATTATAGGTGTCGGTGTGCCTCGTCATTGACAGGTCACTGTAATGAATGTATTATATTTGAATTCGACGATAAATCATTTTACAGGAAAAATAATTCTGAGCAGAAACGGTCTGTCAGCCTACATAATTAAGTGTATTCTTTTAAATTGTTATATTGCTATTTATAGTAATTTATATTACTATTAGTAATACGGAAAAAGTTATACGGTAGATATCAAAATACTAAATAGGCAATAGATTAAAATGTATCTAAATATTGTTATAATGTACGGTAAAATATAAATAATAAATATAATAAATAACTAATAATATTTTTTGCTTTGGATTTAAAAAAATGTTTAAATTCCAAAGTCCAAGTGCCTATAAAGAGCTTACATTTATTTTACACAAAATTATATTGAGTTTAGAAAATGATAACTTAGATGTAACTTATATTTTTCATTTTTCTATACTAAATAGTTTTCAAATTAAAACAAAAAAACTTATTCGTTTTCATGAAAAATTTCGGTTTAGAATAAAAACTAAATAACAAAATCGATTTCGCCAAAAACTGGTTTTGCGTAAAAATATCTGTTCTTCTGTATTAATTTTTTTTTAATTTTCCCATTCATCAAGAAAACTAGATACTAGATATGTTTTACTTTTGACCCCACAAAGTACCAATTATATACACTTTGCTACTAAAAAATATATTTATGTTGTAAAAGATAAAAAAAAAAAATAGTAAAAGCTATATAACTCATTGATTTGTATTCAAAATATTGTTGTTTCATAATGACTTCAACGGTTTTAACACTTCCGAGACAATGTGTATAATAATATACTGTTAATAGTATCGCTCAGTGCACGATATATATAGTCTCATTATCTGCGCCACAACGAAACCGAACATTGAGTTATTCGTTTTAAACGAACACTGTAAGTATGTGTTTAAACACACTGTCCCGTGAAAATAATACTATATTATTATTAAAAAACGTAAATCCATTGAAACGAATTTAACGATTCATGCGCGTGATGCGTTAAAATAGCGTATAATATGTGGTATTTTACGGGGTTCCTATTTTTGTTTTTATGTTTAGGGTCATAGTAATATATTGAGCCGTTGGGTGCAATGGAACGTGCAACGATAATAATAATATTATATATTATTCCCTGTTGGTTATTTACAGTGAAAATTTGTGAGCAACGGCTCGTGGTGTCACGTGGCGAGCAGTATTGTTGCGATTTTTTTTCCCGTCTCCTCCTCCGAGAGCAATAACGCACACGAGACCATACGATTTGATTATTTTTTGTACACCGTTTGTCCCAATCATGTTCGTAATGATAACAGTGTAATCATGTGGAATTATTTTATAAAATATCGTCGTCGTGATGGCGGACACTATAATATTATCTATGATACGCCATTAATATTGGTGTTAGCACTTGGCACGCGTCTCAGATGTCGGTGCAAACAGTCTAATATGTGCGTAGTCTGTACTAGAGATATTGTGAATTTTATTGGTAAGAAAATTATGTAAAAACGGTAAATTGCGCGTTTATTATATTCGCCTGACTATGAGTGTGTTCAATGCAGTCCGGAAAAATTGTGGAATATTTTTTAAAGTTTTTGTTCGAAATTATTAGTTATACTTTAAATGTTAATATATTATATTTATAAACGATGCATAACTCTGTAAAGGTGGTACAGTACTGAAATTATTAATACCTTCAATGACACAAATAATATATACTATATATTATGATACTTAACAATTGTATTTGAAAAATTCAAGATTATGATCTCGTAGACATTTCTGTGGACATCTCGTGGACACTGGATATTATAAAATGTAAAAGATAAAAAAAAATCAAGAAAATTAACACGGAGTTCACAGCCCTATAAGTTTGTCTGACCTGAACCGAAACGTGTCATCACTTATAATAATACTATAATATAGTTATTTCAGTATAGTGTGGTCTGAGTGTGGGTAGTGTGGGTGATGGTGGTAGTATCGTAACGGCGATCTATTCTGCAGCTTAATGCTACATAATATTATATTGATATAATATCATAATATTGAGTAGTATTATACAAATATAATAATAATAATATGTTCCTACACACCATAACATTTGGCAACGCACAGTAGCAAACCATATATTATTATGATAGAATATAAATGTCCGTTGGTACCTACTATACTTGATATACTCTAAATATATAATAATATATATGTCACATCCACTTAGTGAAATCGCTCTTTTCATGAAGTGGACAACCACTCCATAAAATGTATCAATTTTGTGAAATTGACTTTTTTTTACACAACATGGATAGTTTTTTAATATTTTCGTGAAGTGGACCAAATTACATTTTATCCATACTGTGTAATAAATTATTTTAATATTTTTAAATTAAATTGTTTTGCAATTATTTTTTTGATGCAACTATAGTAAAATAAATAAATATGTTAGTGGTTAAAACTAGCACATCGTGTTATAAATTATTTTAGCCTCGTTATAAATAACTAAATAAGTATGAAATAAAAATTTTAAAAATATTGAATACAGATTGTAGAATAAAATCCTTATACCTACTTTTATTATGCGAATAAATATTTTCGTACCTATGTTTTATTATTTATTTACACATGGCCGAGAATTACGGCAACGGTAATTACACAGCATTTTTTTTTTAAATGTTTATAGCATTACACGGCACTTTTTAAATGGTAACAAAAAATAATTATTTGAAAAAAAAACGTTTTTCAGTATATTTGAAAATCCCATACAGAATTTAAATGCATAATTTTTTTTTTTTTTTGTATTTAGAAAGACAATTCACAATCTGTACACAATAATTACAATAAGCAAATTAGATAGAGAAAAAAAAACAGAATAGAGTAACATGAATATCATGTTGAGGAAGAAACCCAATGGTAACAACTCCTTTGAGAAATGCATAACTAAAGGGAAATTATGGTGCTTATTGTATAACGATGCTTGAAACACATTGTAAATAATATTGAATATTAATAATATAACCCGGAGCACTAAGGTTTTTTCTTTTCAAATTCTCCTTGTGAGATGGTAGGTCGGAGACGGTCAATTTCAATGGACGACTTGGACTAAATCAAATAACCATAACCTATAATACGCGTGTCAATACAAAGATACCTTACACACTTTTTTTTGTTGTTGAAAAAATCAGTTTGTCAATACATTCGAGTAGGCTGTAATATATTATTTTATTACAATGTATATAAATATAAAGTAAAAATTGCGAATTACATAGATTGTAATGTACATATAGTGCTTAATGTAGCTGAGCAATGTAGAAATGATTACTTATAGCCCTGGAGTATTAAACGATTACCAAACTCTAGCGGGAGACGTACAATTTGAAGTCATTGTTCAATTAATTTATAGTTTTATTTAAAAAAAATAACTTCAAACTAATAGAAAAACGATTTGAGATGTAGTATATTAAAATGTATAGGTAATTGTTAAAAATTTAAATAAAATAATGGTTTTATACTCAATTATTATTTATTACGACATAATTACATTTTATTACTTCCATGATATTTTTATGTACAAAGTCATCCATAATCTTGTTCATAATCTTTGAAATCCGTTTTTAATGTTAAACAGCTCTTAATTATTATGCACGTACTATTAAAAATTTTAGCACCTATTCAGTTATGGATTTAAGGGTGCGCACAGGGTTATCGGCAGGGTAGGCTGATGAATTTCTCCGTGGACAATGTTTATAGCCATACACGATTATAATATTATATAGGTCACCTTAGGTAACGAGAACGAAAGTAAAAATACCAAATAATTAATATATTTTTCATTTGGAAGCTTTTGGATTACAACAATATAAATCGGTATATTATGATAATTATTATCGACTGCATTCATATTATTTATTCGCACAAACACCTAAGAGGTACATAAATATTTATTTTTTTAAATTCACATTGCCCGTGTTAAATCAGTAATTCCATAATTTTCCCGACCGACACATCAAATCTCTCAGGCAATTTATAAAATGATTAAATAATCAATATTAACCATCCATATTGTCCAAAAATGCTAGGGCAATGGGTTATATGGAATATCAGGATTGTCCACATTGCCGTTCGTTACACATTATTGTACACGAAACAAAGTTCCACTCGTCAAAGGCGACTGCATTTATGCTCATATAATACTGGCCGGCATTCGATTTTGAGTTCGAGTGCAACGTGCGTCTATTTCGTTTTGGTAGTATATGCGGCTGATTAATTGAATCAAAAATATTTATAGCAATAATATTATGGTGAATTTAATTTGTCTTGTACACAATACACGTATAATAATGATTAACTGGTACCAAAGACAGATAATGTACAAATGCCTTAAAATATTTCGTTTATTTAAAATTGTTTAGCATCGAAGCGAAAATGCCGGTAATGTCTAAAAAATAATTGAATGAAGTATGGTCATGAACACTTTTGTTAAAAACAAAAACAAAATTAAACATAGTTGTCCGTGCCAAGATTCTCACATGCGTACGCCGACTTAATCCATACAAATAAATACTCTTGGAGGGCTGGATCATATGGCTGGAGAAATCTTATTATACTCGTCGTGACTGAGTATTTTTTTTAAATTATTACAATTTGTTTGTCTCAGACTCACAGCACATTAGGTTTATTGGTCTAACGCACATATACTGCTATTATAGGTGGAGATAGACTTTATATTTAGAGTGTGCACTGAACTATACAATAGGAGATTTATTTTAAAGAACGGTTTGGATATCTGTAACAAATAAAAAAATTTCACAACGTATAATATGTATTTCTACTAAGTTAATAAATATAATTATATTGTAATATCTTACAATATTGAATCTTTACTTTGCAGTAATAAATGACTTCATGAACATCAAATAAAATGGCTAATGGACTAACTACATAATCTGAAAAAAAACATGTACTAGAAACAATAGTATAAATATCAGTAATCAAAATATACCAATATATTATATACCTACCTATAGACATAGAAAATATTTCTTTGGTCCAAGATATATTGTAAATTATGTGGATTATTATAAATAAATAATTAATATAAATTATCACTGTATCCTTTAAGACGGATTTCCTACCATATTACTTGAGCTGGGATTGGAATCAACTTTGCTTTCAATATATAAATTTAGTTCTTATTCCATACCAACTACTAAATTGTATACGCTTTTGAATATTTCTATTGTTTGTTAAAAAAAATAGCTAATTAAATCAAATTGTGTTTTATGACCAAAACGGTCCTGTATACACAATTTTACTTTGCATATTTTAGGGTTTTGTATCTTTAGAGCATATGGCACTAAAGTGCTCTTTTTGTATTTTAGCGAATTGTAAAATACAAAATAATAGTTGGTAATTGTATACGAGTTTATAAATATAAGCAGGTGTGCTGATAATTCTATGAGCAATGTTACACTGAATGGCAGAAAAAAATTAATCAAAATTTATTAACTTGTTTCAAACACAAAAAAAATAATATTTTTTAAGCATCAAGTCATATAGGTTTGATCAACGATGCCAAGAAGCACACAAGTAATAATGTGCTTTAAGATGAACAAAAATATGAAGAACATGTTTTAAACAAAAAAAATTGGCTTTTTTGACAAAGTTTTTTTAAGTATTTAAATATACAATTTTTCAGCGCTTATTTTACGGGAATAACTTGGTAGCTTATAGGGAATTAAATTATCTGCCTCATTGTTATATTTCATAAGTCAAGTCACTGTGCATACGGCAGAGTATCATTTTACATATTATAGTGTTATACAGACATATTATAATAAACTGACCGTTACAATTATTATAGGTATACCTACCCCAAAATTGCAGTGCATGTGATATTCAGAAAAAGTTTTTTTTCTATGATAATTTATGCAACCAGAGAGGGACATACGTGATACTGATCGGTGTATATAGTAGCTAGTATCCCCGTGATACCGTGATGAAATTAAATTTCTAGAAACAATTGGTTGGTACCTTCATAATAATATTATGATAACTAAACGACACACAACGTCGTTGAGACGCGCATCATAGGTGATATTATGGGGAGCAGTTAATTAACGTCGCTAAATAATAACAGCGACGTCCCTTTACGCGATTAAGTTGTTATAATATTATTATGCACAAGTCATTTACCCATACATGATTACATTTGTCACATTTAAGTCAAATATTATGTATACTATAATAGCTTTTGAACATTGCTCTTACATTTAAAATAATAGATTTGTATTTAAGTATTTTGTCTGAATGACATTGACATTTGGGTATTGTTTATTTCCAGAAGTGCTTTTTCCTTTGAACAATATTCAAATATATATAATTCACCCCCCCCCCCCCCACCCTAAATAATAATTAATATTGGCGATTGGATTTTGATGTTCTAAAAAATATAATACGAAAAAAACCTTAAGACTCTTAAAATAATATGCTCTTTAAAAGTGCCTTTAAAAATGTATTTCTTTCAGTGTACACTATCTTGTAACGGAAACATGTTTACAAAAGGGGATTTTGTTTAAGAAGACACTTTAAAATACTCAAGACACTAAAATAAAAGTATTGTTGTAGCCTCTTTAACTATTTGTCGATATGAAAACGGTATGTTACCTATCCTATACGGGTATACCATTCGGTGTATTGCACTCCTACACGTTTGGCACAATAAACCACTAAGCTGGTTTTACCATAATATATTTTTTGTATATTATAATATTAGCAAACGTTCCTAAATAAATTCTGAAAATTCCCTTAAAAATTCGAATTTGTCAACAAATTTATGCAAAATAAAAATAAACCCCTACGAAGTATTTTCCACTTACGGAGCTATGTTTTAAAGCACCAGAGAAAAAGACATTTATAAACCCTAAAGACTATACATATTAAGATAAATATATATTAAAACTTCGATCACATTCCTTTAAAAATGAAAATTATCATTTTACACATTAGTATTTTAACGTTAACAATGATTTAATATACAAACACCTTAACACTGATTTTTTTTCAGAGTCTTTTCTTTGAGACTAATTACGATTGAAGTTAAAAATCTAAACTTCCATGATAGTTGTTATTATCTTTGCAGATGTTCAAATATATATGTATTTTTTACATTTTTAATACAAGAATCCAAATGAATTTGAGTGAAACTTCATCTTATAAGCAAACAAATTTAAAAAGGAGCATTTATAGACATTTTATTTTATTTTTTATACATAATATATTATGTACATATCGTATAATAAATTATAAAATGATGACTTCATGCACGAGTAGCTTAATAGGTTTTCGAGTATAATAAAAATAGGACTGATCACTATCGGTACAATAATCTTAAGTATTTTGGTTCCATATAAAATACCTATATTCACTATACCTATACCGAAATTGAAACATTTGTTAAACGTCCCATTATTTTTGTGAAACGTAGTCAGTACTTTTCCTCGGTACATAAACTACCGGGATTCCCGAACTAAGCTCGGCAACCTAATTTTATCAATAGGAATACGGATGTGTATGTTTGGTGTTGAGGGGGGGGGGAGCATAAACTTTTCAAGAAAGCTGGAAATAAATCAACGATAATTTACAAAACCCCTAGTATTATTCGAATTGAAAAAAAAAACGATTTGTACAAATATACCTAGTTCTATTACAAAACCGCGGTTAAACGAGTCGATGATCTGAAGAAATTTACACCTTAAAAATAATAAATAATATATACCACTCCAAAAATAAATAGCATAATTTTAAGAAAAAACTAAAAAGTAATAGAAATAATAATTTCTTATAATAACATAAATAAAATAGGTTGGACGCGGTTGGTTTATCTACCTACGCGCTAATTAATGAATTAATTATAAAACTACGTCATATTCTGATTCGTGAATCGTGAATGTGTATTTATTTTATTTTATTGATATATTTCCAACCACATTGTTTTATCATAATAATTTTAAATAGGTATGTAGCGTATTTAAAACTTGTCTAAGGTTATGTGTGTGTGTGTGTGGTGTGTGTGTATCGTCTGAACATATTGTAAGGAACTCTCTTTTTGAAACAGAAAGCGATAAAAACTCAGTACGTCATTATTGATGTATTTTTTCTCATGTTAGCCCATCAAACGACTAGGACCTTTGGCCTCGTATTGTAACATTCACCTCCGTCCAGTATTACTGCCACATAAAATCGTGTGGCAACGAGCAAAAAATGTGGTTTAGTGTAATTAAAAATAAAATAATGTCGGTGATTTTGAGTTTCCATCAAAAGCAGTTTTATATAAGTGACGAACGATTTGCCATGTGCTTAAAAGACGCTCGTGCATAATCCATATTGCTATGATTGCACAAATGCATATTATTTGGTGTGCTGGAACGATATAAACAATCATCGATCGCACTTGCATTCGGAGCATTTTAATAATATAATATATATTTTAACAGATATTTTCCTATAATAGACATTTCAAAGATCTGTGTTAAAAATTTAAATTGCCAATATCCGTTGTAGGTAATCCATTGAACGTTTAGAGAATAACCATTTTTTTAAGTTACAAATTACAGGGTTTTATTAATTTACACACAACACTGATAGTTAATATAGCTGTCTGTAGTCAAAAAATTGGTTGTTATTTATATACTTGTATTTCATCTCCCGGTAGAGATTATCTCAGCGCAAATACGCTAGAGTCGAAATATCAATGGAATGAGGTGATTTCGCACAAAACGTTTTGAAAAAAAAAAACTAATTCAACTATTTTCGCATATGAGCTCCACTTTCATCAGACCAAAACATATCCAATAATATTAATACTTAAAATAGAAACAATGCAATTGTCATAGGTTCAAGGTTGATCGTCATCGCCGAGATCGAGTATCGTGTAACATCGATGAAATGAAACGTTGATACATAATAGTATAATAATTACTTATACAGTTATAATAAATCATTGTGGAATCGAGAAGACGTATTGATATTTCATAATTACGTGTGGAATTCGACTGCGTTTCTTCATCGCAGGTTACTTAATGTTTGGCACGGAACAATACCTTTTGTGTCCAACGCAAAACAGTCGGGATGTATATTATCGGAAGTAAGTTCAATTTTTTTATTGATTTTTTTTTTTGGCATACAACCATGGTGTTGTCTCACCGAAAATTAGATACACACGACGATGACAGTTACCCATAGCCATCTTCACTGCGGCGGCTGGAAGACACAGATAATAACAATATTCCACTTTGACGTGTTTTATTTCAATTTTATATTTCATCGTGGTGCCAACAGTGAAATAATATTGTTTTGACTATCAAGATTACTTTTTTTCAAATCGGGTTCGATTTATATTAAAAACTTTAAATATGATTCGTATTGAAACAGTCTTTGTGGAAATAACACCGAGCACAGTGTTTTCTATACTAAATTAATCCGTTCAGATAAATACAAATTAAAATGACAACTGAATCATTCTATAATTCAATAAGTAATCGTATATCATAAATTAAAAGTGATGTGACGTTTTAATATTAAAATCATCATGTAGCTATGAGCTAAGAAGTTGTCCTGTTCAAATGTGATCTCTTACCCCTACCACCGAATATCGAATATGGGTCACCCATAAGTTTGCAATTAGAATTGCTTGCCTTAACATTATCACAGTTCAGCTCGTCCCCTTCGATTTCCAAAACCAACGTATATGGAAAATTATCACACTGTAGTTTAAACTACGATTTTCAGGGTACTTCTTTACACTAAAACTATCAACACTATCCTTGAAATTTAAATTATTACAATAGTTTAATATATTATGATATTTTCGTATAACATGAATATTCATTACTAATATTGATAATAATTATTAAGCAATTAAATAAAACAATTTGGGTAAATACTTTGCGCTTATAAATGTAGCGCCTTCTTAATAACTTCTGTTATCTCAAATAGGGTTTTATTTAACTGAGCAAAATTGGAAAAAAAATATAAGTATGAATCATAAAAAAACATTTAAAACGAGTAATACGTACACGAAAGCTATTATAGTGTAGGAAATTTTGTATTATAGTATGATATTGCGAATATTTACGCATTGTTAGGAATAAAAAAATATTCTACAAAACAATCATGTTAGTAAATGCTTGTTAAAAAAATAATTTTTTTGGGGCCTGCTGTGGCTCGGTGGTTGGCTCTAACTTTAGTTCTGAGCCGGCGCTGTTCATTCTCGGATGGGTGACCGTCTGGGGTTTAGTGACGAATCCTTGCCTCCTCAACCAACCGTAACCTTCCTACAAAATGCTTATGTCCATAGTTGCCAATGCTTAGGATCAATAAAAAAATATATTATTCTTTTTTACGTATTAAACAACTTAATTCTTAAAACGTTCTCTGGCTTAAAATAGGTTCCTTACGAATTAACTAAGTTTCTGGTTGTTTGTCCAATATATTATAAAAGATCGTAGTGAACAACTTGAAATCTATAAATACGAGATAAATGAAACAGGTTTGTGAATTGTGATGTACAATTTATTAAGTGGAGAATGTTTGTAAGTTACAAACACAAATAAAGGAAAAGTTTTAATTATATAATACAATATGTGAGCAACGAGCATGCAATAAACTTAAAAGGATTCATGAAAGTGATATAAAAATAATGCTGAATAACTCAATGTACGGTTATTTATCATAGTCTATAATTTATCATTATAATTATACGATACTACAACAATACAATTACTATTTAAACACTGTCGGAAGTAAATACCTACAGCTTTACGTGGTGAAATATTGCCTATCAATGCTATTATATTAAAATTATATAAATGCTTTTTGCTCAATGACAACAATAAATATGGGCGCTGTTCCGTTTTTTGACAATGATAACACATTTACTCCGCGTCCGACGACGAAATGTTTCGGTAACGTTATTATGATATCGGGAGGTACTATTACGGTTTACAACCGAATAGAGAGACGTGTTAGTAATAATATCATCGATGTCCGCCGGAGAAAGAAATATTGAAAGGAAAGGCGACCGCATATTATTATTATTACTGGGCTGCCGGTTGGGTGGGACACGTAACTATATGTATACGCTTTGATACGAATTGTTCAAAATTAAAATACGAAAAATGTATATCACTGTTTGTAGTAGTTTAATTATTATTCAAGACGCTATAATATGCATAATATTCATAAAATCTCAAGTCTTTTACATTATTTGCTGGACAGTTCTAAAATATTTTTTTTAACTGACTCAAATACGAGACTTATCCAGAAACAATATTATTTTATGATAGCTTGTGACTTAAAACCAGTGCCGGTTTCTTAAATTCAATTGCACAACGCAACGTTTTGATTTTTGATTATACACGTTAGTAGTATTATTATATTATTATAATAATATGTTAGGCATATAAATTTTGAAATTAATTGTATAGTAACTAGTATTCTCTGTGTTATCGACTAATATATAATTACTATCATAAGCCACCGTCTGTATCAAGAGTTAAGACATATATTTCTATAACTACCGTGACCCAAGAACTTAATAACATTTCTGTTTCAGTGTTTTGAATAGTTTTAAGGACAAAAGAAATCACAGTGCACCCTGTTCCCATCGCTCTTATGGCCATGTCCTAGGAGTTAATATTTAAGACGTATATGAGAGGATTAGGTATCGAATTTACTTAGCAGTATATTATCCTCAATGTCCTTATATATATTCGACCACCGGAATACAAAAGTGCTAAGTTGTTCATACTTGATATAAAAACATGCTCATACGACAAGAACGCGGTTTAGTTCAAATTGATTTTCGAAATTAATTTGGTATAATAACTAGAAAGTCCCAAAATTAATAATCTTATTTAAATGTGATTTCTATTTTGCTTACATTATAAGATTGAAATTCAGTATTTAATGGAAAATCATGTACCAGTTTTATAGCGTGTAAAACGTTTGAAGTAATTGGGTCCCTTTTCTTTTCAATTTTAACTTTTGATCCGTCTAAAGAAAGTGGCGAGTGTTTACTAACTTATACCTGATTAAAATGTTGCCAGTTAATAAATTGTTTGACGAAACTAAATAATACTTTTTTAAGACGTAGTTTTGATTACAGCTATTTTACAACTTATCTTGAAACGAGCTTGATTTAAAAATGTCCCTTGTCGCTGATTTTTGGTTTATAATAAAACAATTAAATATAGAATAAAAAACCTGAGAGAAACATGACACGCGTCGCGTTATAGCGGAACAGTATGGGCCATATATCTACATATAAACATATTAATACGTAACAATTTTATTTAGTGTTTTAAATTATTCACTTTTAAACGAAACAAAACTTAGAACCCATAAAACCTGCAATACATTTTTTTTAAAACACCGGTATACCATGCAAAACAAACTATTATGTCCGGATTTTGAAAAATAAAAAATGCTATTACATTAAAATGATCTTTGTAAATATTTATTTTAAATAACGCTTACCAATATAAATTTTTTTTTTTACTAAATAAAACAAAAAACAACGTTATTACTACTACCTTTAAGCAGTGCTTGTTGTTGGTAGTAGAGAGTTACATGTTAAAAACTTTAATTTTATACAATTTAATAACTGCAGCAAATTGAATAATCGAAATTTAATTAAACATTATGAAAATAGGAAGTACAAAGGGAATGAATTTATTAACTTACTCTATACATAGAACATACATAATATTTAGAAATTCCATAAAAGTTAGGGAAAAAATAAAAAAATAAAAATTTAAATTATATTTCTTGTAGAAGCCACTTGTAGATAATTATTTTATGATTAGATTTGGGATTTAATCTTGTAGTTTACTTGATGGCGAAAGGCAATGCGTTGAAAAAAGTTGGTTCTAAATAGTCAACAAATTTTTTTCCAATATTTTTTTTAGTGTAATCATTTGAGATGTCATAATATGTTCTATTACGTTTGGAATATATATTATTATTATAGGAGTCTTTTTAAGAATAAACATGATCGCAAATTTTTTTTAAAGTAAATGATAGGTAAAGCATTAATAATTTAGTTGATCCTTCTAACGTGTTTTTATCAAGACACCTACGAACTATTTTGTTTTGCTGTATAGTTAAAGGCTTATACTGTAAATATTATATGGATAATTTAATTATACACAGTAATTTTTCGGAAATAATATCTCAATATTACACGGAATATTCATAAATATACACTGATGCCTCTAAAAATAAAAATGGCGTGGGTTTCGCAATAATCACGGGATCAATAAAATCATCTTTTTCACCTACCGCCATGCTCCAGGATACATACAACTGAAACCTATGATATTTATGAAGCAATTAAAATCATCTCATCTTATAACTTAATAAGCAGTAACATCATTATCAGTGACTCTTTGTGTAACCTCTCATTAATCTCAAATTCTTTTCCAAAAAATGAGCTTACACATTCAGAAATTGATAACTGAAATAAAAAATGCATTATTTTATATGTGGGTTCCCTCACACATCTTGATACCTGGAAACGAGAAAACAGACACGACAGCTTACGATGTTATTTCATCTTAAATATCCATTAAAATTAGTTCATCACCCTTCATTCGAAACGTTTTACATAATTCATAACAAAATAATGGAAGAATGGCAGAAATTTTGGGAAAATATACTATTTTCGTTCATTTTACGTGTTGTGTTAGGTACGTAACTGAATGCTATTTGCAAACTTACCAGGTTCTGAATACGACATTTTAATTATTGAACGCAGATAAATATGTATGTTTTTGTGCAAATGTCAAAGGAGAAAAAAAAACATCAGATGGCGGAGTTCAAAAAGAATATTCTGTAGTATGTCGAATTTTTTGTTGTTATACTTAACGGGTGGTCACGTGCAGTGGGTAGGCAGTCGTGTATTATGTATTAATATAACTATGTGGTAACCGTCAACGTGTTATTATTTGGGTTCGGTGTAGCGTACCCTCGTTGATCATTACTGATATCATTTTTCGAAATCTTCGGAAGTGTAAAGAAGTTGAAAGGTGTCTTGTCGGACGACGTCTGTAACACTAACGAACGCTCAAATTCGGACACGGTCCGTAGCTGGTGCATGTGCGGTGTCCGATAATTCACACACTGCGTCCGCACCACCGCCACGCACACAATCACTTTGGCTGACGAATTTATTGTTGTGGCGATGTTGTAGCGTGTTGTAAGCCGGAAATGACATTCATAGATAATAAATAGCCAATAACGGAGTAAACGTTCGCGCTATAGTTATTTCGACTAGACGAAAACAGTTTGTACTTTTTTGTTTACGCCTAAATGTGATATTATTATCATAGTAGTGCATACATTAATTTCATTGCCGTTAATATATTGTTATTTTTTATAATTTTCGCAAGTCTGCAGTCCGAAGACGTCGTGCGCGTTTCATATTACACTTTATCTTGATTACTCCAGTCACCGGCTGCAGCTGCGGTTGATATATTATCATAATTTTACGATATTATTTTTATTTTTATACACATCCCAAAGATATCGAATTACATCCTATCCATTGTATAATCCTCTGGAATTTACATCCTATCCATTGTATAATCCTCTGGAATTATTAGCTATAGTAGTTATATTTATATTTAATTTTTAATTTTGTAGTTTAAAAGAACGTTTTTTGTAATTTCCTTTCATCAAGTCACGCGGATAGTAAAATTTTAATCAAATATTTACTATAAAACAAATATAAAATCACTTATTAATATCCTGCTTCATATTTATCGTAACAAGAAGAATATTATTCTTGGGTACATTTTGTCTGTATAATGAAGTCGCCTTTAAAAAAAAAAAATTGTAAAACGGCGTGTTGTATAGGCAATTTAGGTACATGGGCGAGATGACATAATAATATTATATTGTTTCTGCAATAAAATTTAGTTGTAACCTATACCTAGTAATTGCCTACCTAATTAAATTCTTAATAATACATAATTCATTTTTATATTACTGTGAGTTTCCCTAAGTCATGGGTCAGATGTCATGTCTATGATTTAACCACTGAACGTTTTACTCAATTATAACAACTACAAGGATATATTTTAAATTCATAACCAATATTAGATTTAATTTTAGTATATACACAATAATAAGTTGATTAACATATAACGTTTCATAACATTATACGTTACGCGTTTTGGTAAAATCCTCGCCTTGTACCAATTTAGCTATTATTATTAATACAATTTTTATTTTATCCATATTATTTGTATAGTATATTATATTTGGTTGAGGGAAACTGGTTCATTTTGCTCTAGGTAGTTTAGGGGGAATTGATATAAAAAAGGTACTTTTGGGGGCATCTGGTACATGCCAAAATTTTACTAATAAGTTGATCTTATACATTTTAAAAATATCGAAAGTACATGGGCATGTACCACTGTACCAGTTCTATTTTCGATATTTTTAAATTCAATAAGATGAACAACTTATGAGCAAATTCGTATTCAATTTTCCAATTATTTGGACTGATAGTGAAAATATCTACGTATAAAGTGGAAAAACTACATACATTTTTGTGATATTTTTCGAGTAGGTACTTATATAGTTATGTTTATTTGCCGTACCAGCTACAACCAAAAAAACAATATCTATATGGATTTTGTCAAAAACTGGTATTGCGTAAAAATTCCCATGTTTCCTTATTTTATTTTTATTTTTCCCGATTATTGTAAAGAAAAGGACTGCGAATTTTCAATTATTACCTCTTAAAAGTTCTAACTCACTCTGCTCAAAAAACTAAAATGATATTATTAACTATGTAGTGATTCTATAATATATAATATAGATTGTATTATAGTAAATTTGTTCAGCACTTGTACTTTTTATTCTTTTATATTAATCTTGTAGTAGCAGCAGCTGTAGTATTTTGCATATTTAAATCAATTTTACTTATTTCTTCTTGTGGGCTGGTTATTGAGTATTTAGAGTCAGTAGATATGTAAAAACATTATTTGAATTTTTCAGGCAACTGGTACATTTATGAATAATGTACATATATGTTTGCATGGTCAATGATACTTTTCAAAACCCAAACATGTACAACTTGGTTGATACTTTAGGTAGACACTGCATATACTGCTGCGAATCAAAACAACGAAAAAGTTATGTTTTGAACACCATACACCGCATACTAAATAACGACTTGAACAAAGTTTGAGTCATATAGAGTTGGTACATTTAATGGGCAACAAAGTGCGCGGGATCATTAGTTCATTTATATAATCTTCAATTTTGGCTTTTTTGTTTAAGTATGTGTTAATTAGTAATATTTTTAATTTCGTTTAAACTGCTTATAACAATGTATCTATTTGTTTATACTTATTTTATAACATTTTCCATACTATAACAACGTCAGTGCTTTTATCATTTTTGTTTTATCACATTCTCATAAAATTAATTAGGTATTCACCACGGACCACGGACAGTGTTGGAAATTATCTAGATAAATTATCTATCTAAATAAAATTATTTCTTTAATTATCTCATTTAGATAAATGTAATGGTTATCTGTGGTAATTTATCTAAATAAATACTATTATAATAAGAATATTTTTAAATACTGAAATAGCCAATAATTTACGAGAAGTGATTCGAAAATTCCAATATTATTATAGTTAAAATAATAAATGTTTACTGAAATATTGTCAGTTTTAATTTGTTATTTTATTTTTTTCAAGTTGTATTAAAAATTAAAATTTTATATTATTTTAGTTGAGAAATGACATTAAGGATTTATTATCTAATTAGTAATTACTAATAAATTGCATTATTTATAATATAATTAAAAAAAAATTATATATTTAAAGTTTATATATCATGATCTGTATTTTATGATCTGTTTATTATGACTTTTCCTGAGTGATTCGTCATCGTCTAGCCCGAACCACTGAAACTATGGGTATAATATTTGGTCATTTTTCTGAATCCGCATTTTTAAGAAGTTCTCAAACAGTGATTTGGACATTGATGGTAGTTATATGTCTTAGTTCCTTCTATGCCCCCCGCAAATCCCATTACCCCGCCAAGCCTATAGCTCTATGCTATCGCGTATGTACCCGACCGTGCTCAGCGGTGTCCTTCCTCTCTCATCTATATATATCACGTACATACCCGGCTTTTCCCCTCCCATCATAGCCCTTCGTTCCTATTCATTCCACACCGTAAGTGATCATACCCCCATGCTATCACGAATATACTGATATTTAAAACCAGACATAGAATATACGTTTTGAAATAATACATTAGTTAATTATAGTTCATAGAAACCTAGTAATATTAAAAGTTTATATATGGATTGTAAGATTTTATTATATAATATTTAATCTAGCATTATTATTTCCGTGGTATGGCTGCGTGTCTGTTGAGTCGTCGTCGTCTTATCACGCCGACCGACGAAACACACACGCTCCACGATTATTATATTATATATATATCTACGGAACGACCCGACGACGGTCGTCTGATATTTTTGTCTCCCTAACGATGTTTAAAATGTTAAGCTCTAGTTAGTCGTGTGTCTATACCCAACCGCGAACTGTGTTAAAAATGAAATAAAGAACATTAACGCATTTATTCTTTTTCTTTGTTCGTATTATTTTTCCTATTTGGTCATATCCAAGTATACGCCCCTACAGGATATTATATAAAAATAATAATATATTGTGTGTCAATGGCGGGGAGTGAGTTATGTCAGTCACGGGTGACGCATTTCGCCCTAGACTGAAATTTCCTTCCTGCACGAGCCACGCATACTATTTTTTGTCACGCCTCTGCGTTCATCGAACGCGCCATCATGGCAAAGATAATTCAGGCTAGGATCTATACAATAACCAGACTATTCTACGAAAACAATATCTTGAAAGAAACGATTTTATTTTATTTATTTTAAGCGTGGAAGTTATAATATGAATATAAGATGTAAACAAATGTTTATGTTTTTAAAGACCGTAATATAGATTTCAGTATAAATAATAATTATTATATGAAAATAAAATAAGAGGACAATAGTATAGATATGTCTATATGTTTAGAGATTACGCGTGTTATCTGAGCTCAGAAGTACTCTTGGGGATTTCCACTTTACCGCGCGGTACATTTGAGGATTCCCACTTTACCGCCCGCTGGATGGAAAAACGTCGCTTTTCAACACTTCATCCGTCATCGTAGTTGGATCCCTTATAATTACATCCAAAACATCTTCTTCGAGTTCAGAATTTAATATTACGCCTTGTTCATTACGACGTCGCGGTTGTACTAAAGCAAATTCTCCCAGGTGTCAATGAATAGCGATGAAAGATCGATATCCCAAAACTGGTCTTCCTGGATATCAGAGCTTATACTCTTGTACTATGACTCGAGGATTGCTGTTACAAAATACATACACAAAATGCATATCAGTAATGTGATCGAATGGTAAATTAAATAACCTGGGTATTTTCAAACTTAATTACAATACTTACAAATAAGTATTTGAAGCAAAAGTCTAGAAAAAGACAACATGGCCACTAAAATGTACTGAAAAAAAATATAATGAGGTAATAACACAAAATTGGTTCTGCTGAACGAAAATTTGGTATGAGCATAAATCCTGATGATATACTTAAGTATTTAAAAATAAATAATTATATAATAACTAGTAAGTTAATGCCAATAATATAATAAACTTTTATGATAACTTACCATTAATAAATATTTATAATTATTATTTAGCCTGCGACATTCATTTGAAAGACTATATGACATAAGCGCCAAAGATACAAAAATGACATATTATTTACCCCAAAATATGTAGGACATAAACGCCAATCTAATATTATACACCTGTGACCTGTTATACCCAACATATTATGACAGAAGCACCAAAGATGCTAAAAAGGCATATCATTTGCGCTAAAATTAATATATTATATTAGTAGTTATTTAAAAATTTACAAAATAAATTAAAAATTCTCATATAATCGGGAGAGTTTACCACTGTCCGGACGGCAGCGGTGAAATTATGACATCACCAGTAATTTTAAAATTACCGTTACTGGCTAAATATCGGACTCTAACAGTTTATAGTGGTATAAATAGTTTTTTTTATTACATTACATTACATTTATTACATACTATTTTCAGTACAGTCTATTATGGACGCGGTTATTAAATTATCGATTTGTCGCGACCACCGCGCATCGACTCGTGATGGTAATAATATTATAATATTGATGTTCGTCCTTCAGTACCACATTTGTTGTGCGTCGGTGACAAGACATTAAGCTTAATGGAAAGATTAATTTTATAGGTAAAAACTATAGAGTAGAGCATACATGTCAAACATGCGGCCCCCGATCATTTTGTTATAACTTTTGGATAGCAATAATATTGATGAACAATTAATTTAAAAAAGAAAACGGGTAACTGGATGTCGCTCTGCTGTACAGAAGGTTACAAGTGGGTCACTGTAATGGATGGTGTTAAATTTGAATTCAATGATATAATATCATTGTATAAGAAAAACGATTCTGAGCGTAAACGGTCAGTCAGCCTGTAATATTATTAAGTTTATTTGATGATATAATTATTTCCAATAAAGTTATTTATATATAACCTATTTACGTAGAACATGGTTTGAATTTTCAAACAAAATAATTATTAAATTTTAAATGTGATAAATATTGTCAATATTTGAACTTCAAATGCTTATAAAAAAAAATTGTGTCAATGTATTTTTGATATTTTTCAAATGCTTTTGTAACAATATATCAGGAGCCTTGCATTCAATTATCAAGCTTTTTAACCAAACAAATAAAATTGTATTGACACTTATAGAAAAAACAATAAAAAATTTAAAACTGACCAACAGATGTCAGATATTTTCAAAATTTTATGGTATATAGAAAATGCTATTATAAACATTCAGTAAAATGTTCATGTATCTACTGTTATTCATTTTTGAAACACTTAAATATAACAAAACCGCTACATGAGAAATCGAGTGAACATCAAATGTTGTAAAAATATGAATTTCAAACGCTCATAAAAATTTAATTTGATTTGGTTGTAGAAATTTTTTTTATTGATAAAGGTAGACAAACTTATGAGGAATCTTGTATTTCATTTTGAAATCCAAGATTTAAAAAGAAAAATTTTTATGAATTCTCAGCTCAAAATAATTTGCTAATTTTTGTGATTTTTCGGTATCTCGTCAAGATTTTAACTTTAAATGCTTATAAAAAAAAACTGTGACCAAAGTTTTTAATATTTTTCAAATGGCATTGTAACAATATAGTAGGAGCCTTGTATAAAATGTTCAAGTTTTTTACTCAACAAATTAAGTTTTATTGACATTCATAGAAAAAAATAATAATTCAATCGGAAACTTCAAATGTTCCTTAATAGTTTAAAACCAATCAAAATATTTTGAAAATGACTTGTATCTATTGTTATCTATCATTTGTTTAAGAGTTACATCAAAAACAAAAACCGATTGAGTGAAAAATCAATTTTTCGTTATAATTCCAGTTTGTTCTTAATTTTTCTTTTGTTTTTCACGACGCTTTTTAAAACTACTGGCAAAATTTAACCACCCAAAGTCCCACTAGATTCACTTCCTATCGGAAAAGTTACTATTGAAGAATATTCAAGCACTTTTACTGTCCTAAAATGTGATAAAGAACACAAACAAAAATAAAACAAGAGGTCGGTAAGTGGATATCGCTCTGCTGTATAGTAGGTTACAAGTAGGTCACTTTAATGGATAGTGTCAAATTTGAATTCAATGATATAATAATATCATTGTAAAAGAAAAACGATTCTGAGCGAAAACGGTTAGTCAGCTTATGGTATTACTAATATATTTGATGATATTATTGTGAATAAAGTAATTTATATATAACTTATTTACGTGGAACCTTGTTTCAAATGTTCAATCCTTAACTATAAAAGTAGAACATTTTATACATTTTTAACTACAAAATAATTATTAAATATTAAATTTGATAAATTTTGTCAAAATTCGAAATCTAAATGCTAATTAAAAAATAATTGTGCCTATGTATTTTCAATATTTTTCAACTACTATAAGAATGATATATCAGGAGCCTTATATTAAATTTTCACGCTTTTTTACCGAATAAATAAAATTTTATTGATATTTATAGAAAAAAAAACTAAAAAAATTGAAAACTGTCAATGTCCGTAAACAGCTCAAAAAGAGTCAAATTATTTTCAAAATTTTATCGTGTATAGAAAATGCTAATACAAACATTCAGTGAAATTTTCAAGTATCTACAGTCATACGGTTATTGATTACAACAAAATTAGAAAATCGAGTGAATATCCAATATTGTGAACATATGACCTTTCGAAAATAGACACTTTTTTAAGGTAGAAAAACTTACAAATAATCTTGTATTACATTTTCAAATCATAGATTTAAAAAGAAAAATTTTTATGAATTCTCAACTCAAAATAATTTTCTAATTTTCGTGATTTTTCCGTATTTTGTCAAGATTTGAACTCTAAATGCTTATAAATAAAAACTGTGACTTAGGATTTTTAATATTTTTAATTTGCCTTTGAAACAATAACCTAGGAGCCTTCTATTAAATTTTCAAGCTTTTATAAAATTGTATTAATATTTATAGAAAAAAAACTAAAAAAAATGAAAACTGAAAATGTCCGTAAACAGCTCAAAATCAACAAAAATATTTGGAAAATGTTATAATGTATAGAAAATGCTAATATAAACATTTAGTCAACATTTCATTTACCTACGCTCATTTGTTTTAGAATTGCACCAAAAACCAAAATCGATTTTCTCAAAAACAGATTTTGCGTAAAAATTCCCGTTTTTCCTTAATTTTTTTTTTTGTTTTTTTACGACGCTTTTGATAGCTATTAGAAAATTTTCACTGTTGACCCCCAAAGCACCAATAAGATTCACTTTCCTATCAGAAAAATTACTGTTGAAGAAAATCCAGACATTTGTACTGTCTTAAAAAGTAATGACAGACACAAAAAAAAAAAAAATAAAAAAAAAAACACACACACATCATTGTAAAATCAATACATTCATCGCTTCGCTCAGAATCTAAAATTTAAGAAATTCTGGGTTTAACGATAATTTATAATGAGTTACACATCATGTGATATTGATTCGATGATGGCTGTTTTGGCATGCTTAGCGTCTGACAGTAAAAAATTCAAAACATATTATTCAGTTTAGTTAACAAAAATAAATGAATTAAATTTATATTAAATATGTTAAGTTCAACGGTAAAAAAATTTATAAAGAGTTGAATTCATATATGAAAATTTTAAAAAACTCGATTTTGGTTGGAGGTAAACAACTTATTGATGTCACAGATACCACAATCAGTCTAACGAATAAACTCAGTGGCGTATTTAGGTGTGGAAGGCAATGGGTTGGCAATTGCTCCAGGCAAACATTTTTTTGGGATAAGCAAATTGCTGTGGGACCTTTTTTTGTTTTACTCAAATATACATCAGAAATTAAAAAAAAGTTATAATTTACAATGTAGCAGAATTAATTTACCCCTTTAAGCAATTCTAGTGATGGGGTAAATGAGGTATGATACAAAATTTTATTTTTTTCTGTAATATAATTAATAATGTTCAAATCTTAAATTTAAAGTTCGATAAACAGCCAGTTCACAATAGAACTCTTATTAATTATATAATTAGATTTTTTATTTACATTATTGAAAATACTTTGTTTAAGATACAAAGGCATTGCACTAAAATGTTATGGACCTAAATAACCCAAAAAATGTTTACCAATATTGTATTTTGTATATTCAACTTGTAGATCATACATCATATTACATCATTCACGTTTATCGATATTTTTATGGCTGATATTTTTAGTAACACTTAATATGGAAAATTGTTTATACAGAAACCTGATCGGAAAAACCTTTAATTCTTTATAGATGGAAACTTAGGAACCTTTTAGATCATACTTATTTGGACAGATTCGTACAGCTTGGTTTTGTTGTGTTATTAATGGTCTTATCGTATTGTCAGCACAACCTTAACTTTTATAGCTAAGTATTGAAAATTAAAACAAGATTCCACGTATATATGTTATATATATATAACTTTATTCACAATTATGTCATCAAATATACTTAATAATATTACAGGCAAACTGACCACCTTCGCTCAGAATCGTTTTTCTTATACAATGATAATATTATTTCATTGAATTCAAATTTAACAGCATCCATTACAGTAACCCACTTGTAACCTACTGTACAGCAGAGTGACACCCACTTGCCCACCTTTTTTTAAATTTTTTTTCCCAGCATCGGATATACCCCATGAATAATATTGTGATAATGTCATCCTTCTTGTGTCAAATTTCACTGACTATGTATAACTTCGTAAATAGAACAATTATGCAATTCAATAATTCATGTTAGTAAAATACTTAATCGTGAAACTTAATACACACGAAAGTTAATATTAAAATATATTTTTGTGATACAAATAGTCCCCCCCCTACATTGGATTTTATAAAATTGTGCATCCTCGAGAGTATGGTGAGTTATAGTATGATCTAGTGAGGTCCACAAAATAATAACAATAATAGTAATAATGATGATAATTGTTGAATGAGGATTATAATTTGGATCGACAAAAGTGAATAAACAACACGATTAGTTACAATACCTAATAATAAGTAATATTTCACTATAGCTACAACACATAACTAAGTATGAAAAGTAAATTATCTTCTAACAATGTAAGTTCTATTCTTACAAGACAAACATGACGTACACATAAGCAATACTATAATGCAGTGTCTACAAAGTGCATTTGGTCGTCTTTGTATAATATGTGACCTTATGACTCTGGTACAGAAATAATACGTGGTGGCGTGATTTAGATTTATAATTACAATGTAATGCACATTGCACATTGCACATTGTCTTGTTATGCAATTGTTTAAAACATAATATAATATATTTATGTTATATTTTCACTAATAATAATTTCAAATTGTACTATCGTTAACCGCTCTCGGTGTACGCGGCGGAGGAAAGAGGTGGACGACCGCCGCTTTTGTCGACATCCAACGACTTTCTATTGTACCGTCGGAAGAAATAAAAAGAAATATAATCTATATGCCTAATACTAGCTGACCTTAACCGGGCGTTGCCCAGAAAAAAAATTGTAATTGTTCAGCTCCTTTTGGGTATAACTCGCTCTGGATGCAATGTCTTTTTAGGTGTAAAAAAAATAAAATATTAGATTCGTTTGTGATTATTCGAGCAGTATATTATTTATAGAATATAGATATATAGATTATAATATTACTTATATAAATTATAAAACACAGAAAATGGTTCTACCTAACTGCTTTTGTCCTTTATGCTTTCCTAAAACGTTCATACAATTGCGATGAAATTTCATACAGAGATAGATTAGACCTTGGGGAAAACGAGAAGCTACATTTTGTCGCGAAAAAAGGTAAAGGAGACACTGGTAATTTCTCATACAGGGATTTTGCCGATAGAAATTTTTGTTTATGAATAGTTACTATTGGTTTTTACAATAATAATAATTATTATTAATGGTATAATCCTGTGTTTTTTAATACAGAATGTATCGAGTTTGAACCACGGTTTTATTGAATAAATTGCTTGCATTTTTTGATAATCCAGAGCTAAATTATACACTTAAAAACGCACCATGTGGAGTCCACGATCTACCGCAGGTATAGATTGCCTATATAATAATATACCACTCACATAATTACATGCGAATCTCTTGGACAACGCTAGTCGGAATGGCTATAAATTAAAATATAAAACCATTTGTACTTAAAAAGACATTGCTTATTTGCGTCCACAGCGCGTTGCAGCCAAAAGGAGTCGAACAATTATAAAAACCCAGCAATTTCCGTATCAGCTAGTTATTATAATTTTCTCAGTGTACCAATCGACGTAATCGTTGCGACGCACAGTTGGAATTAGAGTTGTCTGTTTGAGTGAGAAATAAACATTTTTTTGGTATCACAAAATTGTTTTCATTCAATATGTGCGTGCGAGATCCATATATTATATCATAATGTGCCGAAAAGTATAATGCCGCGGTGCATAAATCCATTCACATACCTAAGTGGCGGTGAGCATAATTCGCTGATTTTGGAGGTGGGTGGGGGCGTAGATCGTTTCCCGAAACGGTTTTCCGCGAGCGATTTCTCGCCGCCCACACTGCGTAGTAAACATGGCACAGCTGGAATTCCACGGTTTGCGTGAGACACAGCCCCCTACCTCAACCCAAACCCAATCAAACGTATTGAAATACGTGTCGTGTGTACGCATACATTGTCGAGATGTTTTACAAACATGTCTTATTTGGTGCGTAGTAGATATGTGTATCTATTACGCACGTGTACATGTGTCCCTCACGGAAATCCCTCTATGTACACACGCACGCCACATATAATAATACTATGACGTTTTCACAGAGGCCGCCTCTAAACATTTTGATATATTGTATATATACGTTTTAACAATGTACGACGAGCGCACACTCGCGATGTCGGCTGATTATACGGTACAAAACGATTACAAGTGCGTAACAATGGGTGGTTGGCGTATGCCGGCGGTAGCACGTGCATCGACGATGTATAAATGTACCACCTGCCACGACAATAAAATCCCTGGTCGGCGGTATACGCGTGCACAAAAGACCGATACACCACAGGGGTCCAACCACCTGGCAGCAGCAGCAATAACAACAACATTAATATATTACACCCAATAATAATAATATTATGATGATGATTTATATGGGGTACGGTGTTCATTTTTTATGAATGCAGGGTATTGTATCGTCGACGGTATTTATTGTTCGTTTGACACGATAATGCTACCGTCGTGCTCTTCATTCCAGCGTTTCTTTAGCAAACCGATTACCATTGTGTCGGGGCCGCACATAGCGTTCGGCGGCGCTAACCGAATTCGTTATTGTATTGGATTTAGCTAAATAGCCTCATTTTCAGGACGGAGATATCACGAGCGACGTTGGAATGTTGTATATTATAATACTTATACGTTGTTGTGCGTATATTATTAAAGAACGGTGACGAGGCACCGGATTTATAAACGCATCGTCGTGGGCCCGGTGATGAAATATTGCAGTGCCAAGATTAGTAAGGTACCGGTGCAACAATCAAGTACGTCACATTGTCAACTTTTTCAGGGGACAAGTAAAAATACCAATTTTTGCTATTGAAATTTAGTAGCAAATGTTTAAGTGTTA
Organism: Sitobion miscanthi; assembly: GCA_008086715.1. Taxonomy (NCBI): domain Eukaryota; kingdom Metazoa; phylum Arthropoda; class Insecta; order Hemiptera; family Aphididae; genus Sitobion; species Sitobion miscanthi. The sequence goes on from SSSL01000523.1 coordinate 33,157, forward strand.
TAAAATTATTTGAAATTCAATGAATTTAATATGTTGGATAAGATTTGAATTGTTATATTCATGCCAATATTCCAATAATTAAAAAACTTGCCAATATGTTAATTTTTAGTCGGTGCAATAACAAGTTACGTCCAAATCATAATTGGTAATTACACCAAATTTTAGGGGTAAGATGGTTGGAATCTGGGTCATCAATTTCACTAAGTGAATAATTACTGATGACACTTATTATTTTTGAGGTTTATATTAATTATTAGTTTATAAACAATTATACTTTATTAAGTAAATTACGGTGCAAATTTTTAATCTTGTATTATAATAAATAAAATATGTTTACATTTTGAACGTTATATTTTCGTTGTAATATTTCATAAGATAACACGAAATCACAATAGTATTAAATTATTAAGAGGATGTCAGCGCACTATTTGTTTTCTCTCTCTGGCCTACGCGCATCATAGACAAAACGCATTTACGCCGAATCATTTTTTCTATGTTTTTAAGTAATCTTAGAGTGAAATTCACCCAATACAAAAAAGAAAGACATTAATATTTTGAGGGAATGTCATATCGATTTGTGTAAATATTGTCTCAAAACAATTTAAACATCATTTAAATGTAAACATTTTTTGGTTTATTTTGAAAGTCAAATACAAATAAAAATAAAAATAAAATATAAAATCGATATGTAATTCCCTCAAAAATATTATTCTTTATCTTTTTGGAAATGGGTGATTTTACTTAATTAGACTGCTGAAAAACATAGAAAAATTGATTCTGCGTTAATGTGTTTTGTCTATGTTATACTGTTATACATGATATACTGTAAAGTATAAGTATAAATATGAATAATGATAATTAGAAGAAGGCTTTATAGGCCTACGTAGTATAGCTATAACTAGTTATCCGGGTACACGTCATATACACAAACTGTTGTTAGCATATATATGAGACACACAATGTTATGTTCGTTAGTTCTGGAACCGGTACAGCTACACGCAAGCCAACAAACTTCGGATGACGATACTGTAGGTACTGTCTTTTGACATTTTTGTAGTTAATAGGTATTGCGTATTAAATAAGTATTGTGTAGTAATAAAAAAAAATCAACTAGAACTTAATATTTGATCTATCTTCCTGAGTTCCCGACTTTCACTGAATTATCTAAATATAACAGGCTCGCCAACCCCGTTACAATACATTTAATTTAATTTAATTTTTTACTTTATAGAATATAAAGTCTTTGAAAATCTTTGAAAACCATTATTAAACCATTAACTCATTTTATTTATAATAATAAATTATAATATAGGTAATATAATGTTCTATAAAAGTTAATGACCAAGGGGTCATATGAGAGAGGGGGGGGCTTAGCCTATGATTATTAAACTTAAATTCCACCACAGACCAATTCCTAATTAAGTCACTGGTATACTTGTTATACGGGATAGTACGCGCACTTTGCATACAATCGAATAGTATTTAGTAATATATTATTTGTGTGTTGTTAGTATGTGTTTCCGTGATCAACGATTTTGTAACAGAAATTATTCTTCGTATATATCTACTATCTATGAACAGGGTGATTCTTTTAACGCAAGTAATTTTTTGAAATCTGTTAGACAGTGTTAAGTGGATTGTGGACGCATATTGTGTTATCAGTGGTCATCAGTTTGTCTAGACCTTGTTACTTGTGGACCGTCAATATCCAAAAGATGATGATTTTGAATAAATTGTAGTCGATTTGAACAGTAAAATGAAATAGTTATTTTATAATTATAATATAAATTGTACTGTAATAGTCATCTAAGAGTGTGTGGCTGAACGTGGCGTGAAGTCGTTCTAATCTTAATCGCTATGGTACATCTGAATATGCTGTGTGCCTGACCCCTCTATATTTTACGATGTCGGCTCCTTTGAGTGAGGTTGTTTGGAAAGTTTTTGTTGTCGGAGAGATGCCACCTGCAGGTTCTGCCGCTTCTAATTCTAATTTGATTCTATTCGCCGAATTTTAGAGGACGACTGGTTTGTGATTGCGCCACGTGTGCCTGGCTGTTACACTATGCAAGGTCAATAGATAGTGATGAGTTCGTTGTCTTCATACAATATTATGTGAATATACTGAACGTAATATGATTATAATATAATATACTCTGTAGGACCGTGGCCTGGTGCGTATGGTTGAAAGTTAGTCGACGTACGTACTAGGTTGAATTATATACAAAAAATGCTAAGGGGAATAAATTATCCCAAAATTATTTAAATTTTGATCTACGTAATGTCGTAATATTACTCGGCTAAAACAATCTGTCAAGAACTCAATTAATGGTTTCGAACTTGTAGATGTACCTCATGGACACAGTGGTGAACCCAGGGGAGTGGACCCCGGGTCTGGACCCCCCCCTCCCCTTGGCTTATGTCATAATTATATTTTTATTTTTAAAAGTTTCCGTGAAATGTTCATCGAAACTTATTGATAAGATTGATTATTTTGTTCTATGTTATTACTTATTAGTTATCTGTTATTAGATTAGATTTGGACATTAGGTATTTTGTCGATAACACGTCGAATCCAATGCATTAGAAAATATCACAAAACAATAATATTTCAATGGTTGTCGAACATTTTATACATTTTTAACAACAAAATAATTATTAAATTAAAAATTTGATAAATTTTGTCAACATTTGAAATTTAAATCTGTGCCTATGTATTTTTAATATTTTTCAACTACTATTAATGATATATCAGAAGCCTTATATTAAATTATCACGCTTTTTTACAAAACAAATAAAATTGTGTTGATATTTATAGAAAAAAAACTAAAAAAATTGAAAACTGACAATGTCCGTAAACAGCTCAAAAGGAGTCAAATTATTTTCAAAATTGTAGGGTGTATAGAAAACGAAAATATAAATATTCAGTGAAACTTTCAAGTATCTACAGTCATAAGTTTTTTAATTACAACAAAATAAGAAAATCGTTACATGAGAAATCGAGTGAATATCCAATATTGTAAAAATATGAACTGGAAATGCTTATAAAATTTAGTTTGACTTTCGTTTAGTTTGGCTCATTTGTTTTAGAGTTATACCAAAAATTAAAATCGATTTTCTCGAAAACAGATTTTGCGTAAAGATTTATACGTCTGACGCGAATACATATGATGTACAATTCTATATGTATTTATTTTTTAACATCTTCCTTCTTACTTACTTACTACCTTACTATCTAAACTGCTTTTGAATGCGTTTATTAGTTTTATTAACACCCACCTATAGGTGTCCTCCTAGTTTAGAATCTTGAAACTGTTTAAATATAATCATTTCTTATTTTTCTGTATACTGAACTTTCACCGGAAAGTCACGCTATTTATAGCCTTGAGATATTTACGATCTTTGTTAATTTTTTTTTAACTATTAAATTTGATTATTTATAGTAGTATGCTATGCTGACACAACATCTCCGCTCAGAATCGTTTTTCGTACATAATAATTTATTATCGAATTCAAAAATAATAACACATCCATTACAACGACATGCTTGAAAACTATACATTACAACACAGTGGTAGGTACCCACTTGTAAACATTTTTTTATATTGTATTAGGTACCTATACTATATTTATTGACTTAGTAATTTATCAATTTTTATTTTATTTTTATTTTTTATTTTAAATCGAAAAATACACATATACATACATTATTATTGAAAGTAACATTTTCGATTATCTTTCTCCTTTAAGGTAGCTTGTGTTGGAGAAAGAGAGTTATTATATTATACAATTATTATAATTATACAATTTACAAATACAGAGTATAGGTCCTAAGTACATATAAGGTAAATAAACAAATATAGTTCAAAAATATAGAAATAAAAGAATATAAAATAAAATTACAGCAACTCATTATTTAACTCCAGAAATAAATTTTTATATACCAAGCCTTTAATATTAATCCTTTCATCCCCAAGTATTTTTTTTTCTAAATTCAAAAGGCATAGAATTGAAAAAACGTTGGTCCAGATAATCTTCAAAACATTTACCAAAAGATTTATTTTATAATTAACAGTCAATTCTATTTTATTGCTTGACTCTTTATGATAATTATCTAAGTTAAATTTCTTAACAAAGTACATAATAGCAATTTTTTTATACAAAAACCGTAAAGCCAAATACATCAAGTTTTTTATAGTTGGAATTCGTAGATCCTTCTAGTGTGAATTTATTTAGGAAAATTCTAACTATAATATTTTGACAAACTACTAGTGCATTTAATATGTTATCCTGAAGTCCATCCCATACTAATAGACCATATTGGAAATTTGATTGATATAGTGCAAAATATACTATTTTCATTGTTTGTTTAGGTACCATGTTTTTGAGTTTGATCAACTTAAATGTAATAAAACGTAGCTTCCCTAATAAATTATCAATATGAAATTCCATTTTAAGTTGTTATCAAAGATGACACCCAAATATCGATTTTTTCCAACTATTTTAGTTATTTTGCAGTTTTCCTGATTATATATTTTGTTATTGACGCAGCCATGCACTACTATAGCATTGAAGTTACAATCTCTTTTATTAATACAAAATGGCATAAACACAGTTTTATCAACATTTAGAGATAGATTTCTATTGTTTAAAATTTGTATTATCTGATTAAAACCTCTCCAGGCTTTCTCATATAACCCATCCCATTATTTGTATGAGAATAGAAGACAAGTGTCATTAGCATAAGTAACTATTGACCCATCGAAATTAATATTACAAATTTTGTTAATATATATTATAAATAGAAATTGTACAAGAATACTACCTTGAGGTACACCATTTTTAATTCCATATATGCTACCATTTACTTCATTAGTTTTAACTGACTGTCTTTTATTAAAGAAATAGCTTTTGAACCAGTTTAGGCTCGAATTATTAATTCCAAAGCTAGGTAGTATGTTTAATAAGATTTCATGATTCACTGTATCAAAAGCCTTGGCTATATCTAAAAATATTGCTAATGATTTATTGCTATTATATAAATTATACTGTATAGAAGTTGAGTGAATTTATAAAGAGCATTCTCAGAACTTAACTCCGGTCTAAAGCCATGCTGGTTTTTTGATAGTAAGTTATTTTTTTCTAAGAACTCAATCAATCTGGCTTTGATATTTTTTTCAATCGGTATATTTATACCAATTAATATAACGGGAAAAATCTAAAATTCTAGGGTATATACACAACATGATATATATTTAGTACGGTGGTATATTATAGTTGTATAATATCAATATTATAAAATAAAAAATGGCATATACTAATATTAACATATAAATAATATATATACCTATATTATATTTATTACAAATGCTATGGTACAAAAAAAAAAAAAAACATTCGTAATTTACAAACTAGGTAGAACGAAAATTAAAACATATGCAACCCTAAAATAAGAAAAAAAACGTTCCCGGGCTTCTTTGCAACTTATATTTTCCGATGCCACTTTCATCGCCACCACTACGACGAAAGCAGCGGAGGTTATTCAGTCCGTTCATCATGCTAAAATTCTGGACCAGCCTGATAGTTACCTCCATCGAACTTCCGCTTTCCGACCGCTAGGAACCACCGCCGGTCGGTCTATGCTGTTGCCGACGCCGGGGCTGTAGTTGTTGTTGCCTCTGGACGAGTCTCTGAAACCGTTCAGCTCGCTGCAGCACAGTCTGCAGCTCGTAGTGATGATAAAAGTAAACCATGGAATGCTGTTGCAAAAAAGGGCAATAGAAAAATGTTTAAACATAGTAAACCTGTTTAACACTGTTGAACACAGTTTAAAACTTCGTATTTGTACAGACGCGATGGTCTGCAATTATAATTGCGTAATGTAGATACTGCGCGATATATAAATAAATAATTGTTAGGTTAAGTGGATCAACGAACAGAAAAAATGAATGAATAACGAAGACCGTGAAAATGATTTCTAATTTTCCGGTTGACCGTCAGTACTTATGTACCTATACGATTGGAAAATAACTGCGAAACGTCGACACAGTCATAACAAAATATGCATGCACAGTGTACTACCACTTTAGTCTCAGACCATCGACTTTTACAATTTTTTTGATACATTTTTCAAGAAGGAATGAAAGAACAAACGAGAAGATATGAACACGTAAATGTTGTTGATAAATATTTTTTTTATCATAAATACTAAAACATGAGCTATTTAAATTTTAACAGAAAAATTGGATACTACCTACCTGGGCGTCACCAGTTTTCTTTAAAATTTACATTTATAACAACCGTCCTTATTAATGAAGTTCAAACAGATACTATATACATAAAAATTAAAAGTATCAACATTTTAAAACCCTCATAATGCAAAAAATGCGGAACGTCAACGATAAAATGAAGCTTATATTGAAGACTACAAAAAATGCTAAAAAATGTCGTTATAAATTTGTCAAACAAATATCATACAGTTATATAATAACACTTAACCTTAATTTTTGCGAATTCATGAATGCATATTTTTTTTCATAATTATTATTACATAGGTATTATAAGACCATATTCATTTTTATTCAACTAATGTATTAGGAAATTTTAATTTTTGACATAACCATGAAATATTTTACTATCATAATTATTATTATATATTATTATTAGTTATTACCAGGGTTAGGATTTTATAGCATTTGAATATCTATATATATATATAAAAATAAGTGTATATTTTGAATAAATTTTATAACTCAAGACCCACCATACCGATTTCGATAAAAATTTTAGGGCATATTAAGATTGATATGTAGATGATTTCTGTGAAGTTTTGTACGCTGTTGGATAAGTGGTCCCGGAGTTATGGCCTTTAAGTGTACACCTGGTGACATGGCCAAAAACAACAATAACGTCTATAAAATTATTTTTATCCATGTATATAACCCATAGCAACCATTAAAAAAAAAATTTCTATCGTAAATCTCAAAATTCCTGTTTGAGCACCTACCAGGAGTGATCACTTCCCTTTTTAAATTAGCCTATTAACCTACAAAGAATGTGGCTTTGTATTGGTGAAAGAATTTTCGAAATCAGTTCAGTAGTTTCAGAGTTTATCCTAAACATACAAACAAACGTTTTCATTTTATAATATATTAGTACCTATAAATAAAAATGTATGTTTGTGTGTGTGGATTAGACCTGTGGGAAGAAAATAGGCTAATTTAAAAAGTGTTAAATTTGTTTTTTTTATTCATCGGATTTTAGTACGGTTGCTTTAGGCTTTTGTATTAATTGATTATATTAATCCTCCGTAGATGGAATTAAGTAAAAATGACAAACACGGTACAATTTTGATACTTTAGAGTTAAATCATACACTTACGTACAAACAGCACGGGATCCACGATCTACCACGGGTAGATAATACACTGCTGAGAATCAGACTTTTTATTCCGGGCAACAGAAAAGTTAAGATAAATTTTGAATATCATACACCATACACCGAATATTAAATAACGAATTGAACAAAGTTTGAGTCATATATAATTGGTACATTTAACGGGCAACGAAGTGCTAGCGGGATCAGCTAGTTTCTTATAAAATGCTTAAAAACAGCAGAGTAAGCTAAAAATATGTTTCGTGATACAGAGAACTCAAATTAATAAAATTTATTTTGCTTTTTTTAGCATATTTTGCAATTTTTTAGTTTTAGTCCTTTTTTTGGACTTTTTTTCCTTTTTACCTGTTTTTGAATCAATATCGGTCATATTTTATGAAATTATAATTTAGTTAACGTGCTTTTAGATTTTCGTCAATCGAATTATTACGATAACTTCGTATTAGGTATTTGATTCTAATTTTTGTTATCTGCAGATTATATTTGGTTTTTTTTGTCAATTTCTACTGCGATTATTAATTGCCAATTATCAATGAATGAACGTTGAATGCGTTGTAAAGTCAATTTATTTGGATTCTGATCATAGAGACTAAATTATTTCAAATTTTAAGTACCTACCTACAATAATTTGTAAGCGATTAAAAAAATTTTAATAAATAAATTTCCCTTTTTTTGTTAATGTTCTTGTTTTTATTGCATATTTATACCGCATATTTAACGATATTTAAGGTAACATTACATCGCATATTTATGCAAATTTAAATACTATAAAATACCAACCCTGGTTTTACATAATATTCATGATTGCATATTTTTTATCATAATTGTTGTTACATATGTATTACAATGCTATATTCATTTTTATTCGATTCATGTTATGTGTCATAAATGTTTATTGCCAATTGTTTTATTTCATTAATTTTTTACACAGTTGTAGGTTAATGTTAATATAATAGTAATGTTAATAAAAAAATCACATTTTTGGATATAATCATATTTAATTTTTTATAATAATTCATAAGTTTAGTCGTTATAATATTGCAAATTTTAAAGAAAATTGTAGGTCTGGCCGAAAAGAGAAGGGTACATTTTGACAGAAAAGAGGGCCGCCCACCTTTCTAAATATAGTTAAATTATTTTTTGACACGAGAAACGATGAAATATTTCCATTATAATTTGATAGTAGTAGACATTAAAATCAAAAACCTTAATCATCGATTTTTTTCTCATGTAAATAGTACTTATTTAAAGGTTTTCGTAAAATCAAAAATAACAGCGGTATTATTATTACTATTATTATTATTTATTTATTTCTCAAGATAAGAATACTGGGCCTCACTGAGTATTCTCGTGTGGAGACCCAGGAGTTATTATGTGTGCATGAGTATAATTATTACTATTATATAATTATATGTTGTATCGTGTTTGAAAATTATTAATTATAAAATATTAGGTAAAAATATGTGTGTCTACTCGGTGACCTTAAATTTTAACGTAAATAAAATAAAAATTCATTATATATAAACTTGAAAAACATTAGTAATTAGTGTATAAAAACATAAATAGAAAAATAGTTTATGTATAATAATATAAATTCAATAACAGTTAAAAAAAGGTATTTTATAATAATGGGTCAGTGTTGAATTCATAAAAAATCCATTTCTTAAAATCTATCTTAAACCTACGTAGAGGTAAAATGCATGTAGATGTTTTGGTATTGAGTTTAGTATTTTTGTACCGACGAATTTCTATTATTTTCTTGCCCCCGTTTTATGAGGCCATTGCATTGTGTATATTTATTATTTTTAGTAAACCTTGCATCAACATTATGACTCGGGGTAATGGAACATCATGTATTTTTAAGAGAAGGGCTGCTGATTTGAATATAGGTTTTTGATATTTAGAACATTAAAGTTTTCATATAGTTGTTTTGTATAGTATGTTTTGTCTTTACTTAAGGCGATCTTAATTAATGTGTTTTGACTAGTTTGCAATCTAAAGAGAAGCGAGAGCATTATCATAGGATCCCCCTAACCTATTATCCCATAGTATGATGTTACTGGTTCAATCAGTGCCAAGTAAATTACCTTTAAGTCTTTCTTATTTAGGATATCTCGAAATTCCCTCATTATATAAATCATTTTTCTGGTTTTGTGTTAATAAATTTATTTGATCTTTCCATTTCATGTTTGAGCACATTTCTATAAGTTATTCACAACGTTTATTTTCTTACATTGGCACATTATATAGTGGCATAGCATGTATCCTCGTATGGTATGAAATCTTTTTTGTTTGGTATTTATTTCTACAATACTATACAGTCATACAGATTTAAATATTTCAAACCCACGTCAGAATTCACGAAAATATATTATTATTGTTTTATTAATTATAATATGCTATATGATGAATTTGGTAGCCCTAAAATAAAGATGCATTAAACATAATAATGACAAAACTAAGGAAAAAAACAATTCTATTATAAAGTGTATGATATGCATGCGGGGCCACGGTGGAAGGTTTGGAGGCAGTGTTGGATGGACAGGACAGTGGCGACATCGCGATCAGAATTCATTCTGTTTATGACCCAGCATATATTTATATAATAAATATATATAATTTTGCATTTAAATTACAGTTAAAAAAAAAATCGAATTCAAACCCGAAAATAACGCAACAATAATGATAAAGCAGTACGCATAGAGGGAAACAAAAACATAATTTACTATATAATATTACAGGGAAAATCCGAGTACAACTTACTAACATGCACCTTTTTCTAATAAAAAATCAATAAAAAAAAACTGATCGACTTGCAGTGTAACGAGACATAATGCGTTCTCATTGGATTTTAGTCGGAATAACAATTCTAAAGAAGCCACCTTGACGTGATTGACTTCAGCCACTGTGCCGCGCCAAGCCATCAACTCAATATATTTACTAATTCACGGAGATATTATCCCGTCCACTGTCGACACTTCAGCGAGGGACAAACAACCACAAGTAGCTGTTGCCGACGCGACTAGGTCATATTATAAAATTCGTCCTTATTCGTGCTCAGAGGCCAAATATAAAAATTATATATTTGTATGTTTAATTTATATATAGTATTATTATTTATACCTTGATTGGTAGATAATTGATTGAGTTTTACTCAATACTACCGGGTTATTATTTATTTTGTAGGACTCCCACTTATTAATGTATGTGAAGTTAGCCCTCAACTTTTTGATTTTCAAAGAATGAATGTAGGTTAAGTACTATTTGTAAGTAAATGTTAGTTGATTTTCAGAATTGTAAGATTTATATATATATATGCACTAGGTGCTTCAAATAATTGTACTATCGTTATGAGTAACTCATTTATTATTGGGTAACCCCCTTCACTCCCGTTCACACCAATCGCGAGTCGTTGCCGACAACGCAATAATCGTAGAATCGGTAAAGGCGCAAACAAGAAATAGGTATATTATGTAAAAAAAAAAGGAGCGCGTGAAAACATGCGTTCGGCATATAGATAAAATGTAGAGTAAGGGTTCACAAACCCCAAATTATTATAAAAAATAAGAATGGTGGTAATAACTGGTTGAAATTGTACAATAACACTAACACAAAAATACAATCATTGACACTAGAACATTTTACGTTTATTTGATTTTCATATATAATATACGATAGTCAAAAACTAATGAATCGAGAAACAATTGATATAGGGTGCTCGCCACTCAAAAATAAAATTAATATTTAAATGCGTGTATTGCATTGGTAAGCCCGACCAAAGACAACTAACTTTAATAACTAAACATAAAGATATAATATATATATGCATATATGTGTATGAGTGCGAACATGCCGTGTTATATATAATATATAATGCAAATATCAGACTTATGATAACAGGTTGATCATCGTCTGTGGCGAGAGGGACGTAGTGATTATAGGTGGCCAATGTCCAGGAACTTTTTTGGGTGGGCAGGTTAGTGAATGGTGACGTAGGGAAAAATCTTTAAAGGAAGGGATTGAGAGGGAAGGAAGGGGGCGGGGAGAGGTTTTTGAATAAGAAGAAGGCAAAGGACTATATGTAGGATACCAGGGAGAGAGAAGAAGTAGGGGAGGAGGGGCTCATGTGTTCCTCCATCCTGTATTTCAAATCCTTGGCCGCTTTCGCGCGCTTCTTCGCAGGCTTCTCTTTCTTTTTTCGCAATCTTCCTCAACACTCGGGTGACTCCGTTGCCCGATTTCCCCCCCCTTCTCTCCTCCCCCTAGCGACGTAAGTTTGCGTTTGACTTGTTACTCCACGACCTCTTCGTATGGCCTCCGCATACATCTTCTATACTTGCGTATCCCTACTATTGGGCGGTGGGGCTCAGCTGCTCCTTCCAGGCAGCCCACATCTCTCCCGTTTCCCTCTCCTCCTAGCCGACTTCCCTTACTCGCCCCCCCCGGCGAGCTCCTTTCTGTCGGTTGCGGTTTTCTGCACAGTAGAATCGTCCTCCACGTGTTTGACCCTTCTTTTCTTCCTTGTTTGGCCTTGCTGGCCGGTGCTTTTAGCTTCCCTCTGCTCCGATCCCATCACTTTTTGGCCTCCTTTCGCTACCTCCACCCGATGACGACGACGCGAACTGGCCACCGAGGGCGGTTGGTGACGAACGGCGGTCGGTTCGTCCACGGCTTATTGTCCGTCCATTGAAGAGTTTGTTCCGTATGGTGGTGGATTTATCAACGCTGACCGATGCTGCAGTTGTGTAACGGAACTTCGAGAGGGACGGCCGATGGCTTAATCATCCGCCGATTGACGAGTTCGTTCCTTACGGTGGTGGTGGAATGATCATCGCTTACCGATGCTGCAGTTCTGTCACGGAACTTGGAGGAACGGCCGACGGCTTCATCATCCGCCGATTCGCGAGTTTCGTTCCTTACGGTGGTGGAATGATAATCGCTTACCGATGCTGCAGTTCTGTCACGGAACTTCGGAGGGACGGCCGACGGCTTAATCATCCGCCGATTGACGAGTTCGTTCCTTCGGTGGGTGGTGGAATGATCATCGTTGACCAATGCTGCGTTGTGTCACGGAACTTCGGAGGGACGGCCGACGGCTTCATCATCCGCCGATTGACGAGTTCGTTTCGTACGATGGTGGAATGATCATCGCTTACCGATGCTGCAGTTGTGTCACGGAACTTCGAAGGGACAGCCGACGGCTTAATCATCCGCCGATTGACGAGTTTCGTTCCTTACGGTGGTGGAATGATCATCGCTTACCGATGCTGCAGTTCTGTCACGGAACTTTGGAGGAACGGCCGACGGCTTCATCATCCGCCGATTCGCGAGTTCGTTTCGTACGATGGTGGAATGATCATCGCTTACCGATGCTGCAGTTGTGTCACGGAACTTCGAAGGACAGCCGACGGCTTAATCATCCGCGATTGACGAGTTCGTTCCTTACGGTGGTGGAATGATCATCGCTACCGATGCTGCAGTTGTGTCACGGAACTTCGAAGGGACAGCCGACGGCTTAATCATCCGCCGATTGACGAGTTCGTTCCTTACGGTGGTGGAATGATCATCGTTGACCAATGCTGCAGTTGTGTCACGGAACTTCAGAGGGACGGGCGGGCATCCGACAATCGCGATACCATGAGGACTGCGGCCCACACGTACAACGATATCACACACATACCGTGGTTGCAAAAACGCATAATATAAATAATGAATGTACAATAATATAATATGGTATCTGGAGAAAATATTTTAGTAAGTACGATATATAGTTATCACGCGAAGGTTGAACAAATCGTTCCAAATAACTGTTATTTTACGGATATAATTTGATCATGAAAGTTTTTTGGCGAGTATTTATTTGTCGTTATTGAACGCGAGAATAGACTATTTGGCCAGAAAGTAAAAAAAAAACCAAATCACGAAAAAATATAATGGTTCTATTATCTGTTTTGAACGACCGACTGACTGCTTTTCGCAGCTGTTATTATGCCAAACGATCGTATGGACGAACATAATATTAATATCACTATACCTATAATATATTTATAGTGCCTCATCAATGAAACCACGCAACAGTCGCATCGATCAAAAATATTTTAATTAATATTATTCTATATGGTTAACGTATGCGGGAAGATAAATACAGTCATAAAATACTTTTAGATTTTAGTTTACATCGTGTTCTGCCCTATAGCAAGCAAATTTATTTCCGCGCAGAAATAATAAATTATTTAAATTGTATTATACAATTAGTGTGCTCTACCTAATAGCGAGAAAATAATTAATTAACTTATATGTATAAGATATTGTAAATTATGTATACCTATATTATTATATAATTATGTATCTATTGTTGAATAGTGTGCTCTGCCCTAGCAGTATTATATAAGCGGCGCAAATATTCAAATTGTAATTTATTTTTCAATGTGAATATTAGCTGATGAATGGTGGCAAGGACCCCAATGGATGTCAACCAAAGAAGAAAAATGGTCTCACTCCATGGCCCAATTAATTGAAAATTACCAAATGCCAGAATAACGACAGTTCAAAATTGCATTATTTGCGTGTGACACTATCTACAACGTTTTTCATGCCTATTCCAATTGGAATACCCTAGTATGGTCTGTTGCTTGGATCTTACGTTTGATAAAATACAAAGATCGTGTCAGGGCCACTGTCCATTTGCAGTGTGTGGAGTAGATTTTTCAGGATCAATGATAACAAAGAGTGGTCTTTGTCGCGTAACTGGTTCAAAGGCATGGATAGCAGTCTTCGTATGCTTCTCAGCTAGAGCAACCAACTTGAAACTCGTAGAGGATCTGTTAAGCGTGCCTCATGGCTTGTTTAGGCCGCTTCATGGCGCGCAAAGGAAAGTTTAGCAAAATGTACAGCGATAATGGCACTAATTTTGTTGGTGTACAAAAATATCTTACAAGCTATAGGACAGGTATCGATGAAAAAATGATGAATAGAGCTATTGAGTGGAAATGTAATCCACCAGCTGCTCCGCAGTTCAAAGGGCTGTGGAAAAGTTCTGTCAGGACTATGAAATTTCACGCACGATAAAGGAAATACGTTTAACGTTGGGAGAACTAAATACCCTATTGTGCAAAGTAGAAGCATGTATAATTCAAGTATATGAACAGTAATCCATTGGGTTTGTAAGTGCAAACGCCAACACATTTCTTAATCGGTGGACCACTATTCCTAGCACCTGTCAGTAGATCTCACTGAAAGATCTCAAAATGAATTACGCCGGTGGAAGTATGTACAGTATTTTATGCCGAGTTTTTGGAAAAGATGGGAAAACGAATAACTTCCTAAGTGTCAGGTTCGTAAAAAATGGGTTACAAACATCAGTCCTTTGGAAATGGGGTTTCCAAAATCACATGAAGTGATGGTAAAGGGAGAATGCACACACACCCTACAAGATGGAAGCTAGGGAGAATAACAGATCTACATACTGACAAGGACAAAATCATACGAGTCACTACGGTGCAAACAGCTTATGGTACTGAAATACGTAGGTCAACTGTCAAACTATGTCGCCTTCCAATACAAAAAGAAGACATGGCTGTTGAAAAGGAATACTTTTCAACCGGGGGAAGATGTTGATTCCTATACATAAATATTTAGTCAACAAGGAAGACAACATCAAAATAGCTATTAATTATATTAGATACTACACAGTGTACTGTCGCAATCACAATAATCAATGTACAAGGTATATTATATTATAATATTATAATGAGTCCTAGTAGCATATCGTTTAACCACACACACACACAAAGATCATGATAATATTATTATATTATACGAAAATGATTGTCTAATGTCTACAAAATATTCAGTACGTACTAAAACGTTTTAATACGCGTATTGTCTTTGTTGTGTGCAGATTTTTATATAGGTACAGTCGAAAAATTACTATTAGATTTTGTATGACATTGTATTCATGACGTGATTTATACAAATATTGTTTAACCCATATTATATGTGTTATGTGAAATTATTATTGAAATAGAAAGTAGCTGCTGGCCAGTCAATCTGTGAGTACTATAATTATTTATCTGTTGTAAATCGGGCCATTTTATTATTATATTTTATTAAATTACAAATAATCTGTTGTATACCAGCCCATATTATTATAATTATTATTTTATTGTTATTTGCAACTGTTGTACACCAGAATACCAGACCATATCATTATAACTATTTAATTTTTATTTGCAAATATGTTGTAAATCGGGCCATGTTATCTTAATATAAAACCAATCTTTATATATTCGATTGTCATAAAAAAATAGCTTTATTTACCAAATCTCCTTCTTAATTATTATTATTTTTTTTTATAAATTAACCCATGGCAACTTAGGCCATTGTGTTGTTTTAACTGTGGGGGAGGGTACTGTAGGTTTTTTTTGTAAACACGTGTGTTTTAATTTGGCAGAATTTCAAATTGGGCACCTGTAGGTTTCTGCCATGTTCGGTCGGGGGATGGTGGCCTCTATCTCCAGACAGATGTTTGCTCGGAGAAAAGTGCCACCCGTGACAGAAATTCGAACTGGCGACGGTGCGCATTGCAACCGACACCTTAGTCTGTTCGGCCACTCCGTCCACTCTTAATTATTATATACTGTTATAAGGCTTACATACACTGCCTAGTGCCTATATAATAATATAGGTACTTGAGAAGTTTCAAGTACATACCCACTAATATTATTTTCAAAATATATATCTTTTTAACATTTTGAAATTTAACACATCCATAAAATTCAAGGCTTACAGAGTTAAAAAGTTAAAATTAAGTTCAAAAATTAATTTTATTTTAACTTTTTAACTTAACTAGTTATTTTCGGCTTTTCATTAACTTAACTGTTAACTTACTACATTTCTTTCCTAATTAACGTGAAATTAACGAGTTAATTTTTCATAGTAAGTTAAGTTAAGTTAATTTATTTTGTTTTGAATTTTATTATATTTCACTATTTCAATCTATTTCGTTTTCATGTCAAAAAAAATGTATCGTAAATTGTTTAAAGTTAAAAGTTAAAATCATTCGAATCTAACTTATATAGAAATACTGTATGAAGTGTAAACACTTTATCCTACAATTTAGTTTTGGGTTGGAAAAAATTAAGTACGCTACCGTTTTATAAATAAATTAACTTTTCTTTAACTTAATAAAAAGTTAACAAAAAGTGTGTATTAATTTAACTTAATTGGGTTATACTGTAGTTAAATTAACTTTTAACTTTTTTTTATTGGTGCATATTAACTTAACTTAACTGAGTTAAAAAAAATCATTAACAAGGCAGCCTTGATAAAATTACAGTGACGCACTCAAAACGTACTGTATGGCTGTGGCAGTGGTTGCCTAACTTATTGTTATGTTTCAATGTTAATTTATAAATCTTCTTATATTTAACTATACATCATGAGGATTCCGATATATCAACATAGATATAACTCAAGAACTTAGAATTTGAACAATGTAAAAATTATAATTATAAATTTAAATACAATATAATTTTGCTGAAATATAATAGGATGACTACTGACTGACCTCAATAGTCCTACTTGTGAATACAGTGTTACCTTAGGTACAAAGATTGTACATACACCTTATTACTGCATTAATTACTTACATTTTAATATATTTACTACTATTACCTCCTATCTAGTACCTGCTATCTAATCAAACCAAATTATTATTTTCATATTTTTATTGATAATATTTGCATAGCCATGTACTAAATTCAACATGTAAAACATACAATTATAATTAAAAAACTGCATATTATTTACAAAAATTGAATTAACATTAATTTTAAAATCAATCTTTCAGCATTCGTCTCCATTAAACATGATAAAGACGTGTGGAATTTCATTAACTTGTTTTTATTTACCGGATGCTTTTTGATAAGTTCGGCATCTAATACGCCTCAAGTACATGTAAACTCTGGAGAAATTGCAGGTGGACTTCAATATACCTATAATGGTCGACAAATTTATTCCTTCTTAGGCATACCATATGCAAGTCCTCCAGTTCATAACAATCGATTTAAAGTATGTTAATAATAATTTTTATATTTGAAGACAATTGAAATTCAAAATAAATTGAATATTCTTTTCGCAGGAACCACAGCCCGTAAAGCCTTGGTTGGGCGTATGGAACGCCACCATTCCTGGAAGTGCCTGTTTTGGACCAGACTTCGGACAAGACATAGGATCTGGTTTTAAAATTATTGGTCAAGAAGATTGTTTATTTCTCAACGTTTATACGCCTAAGGTGATTGAAAAATACATATATATTGTATAAAGATAAATTATCTTAAATCATATAATTGTCTGTATGGGTATTATATATTTTGTTGTTAAGGCTAAAATAGTTATTCTATATAAATATAAAATGTAGAAACAACTAAAAACTATATTATATATTAGAGGAAAAGTGTATAGTTGAGGTTAGTATAAGTATACTGAACAGAATATAGTCGATTGAATTGGACAAGAAAACATTTGAGATTATTTTAACAGAAGCAAAACAGAAACGATATTTCGATAAATTATTGGTAGTTATTAATAGGTAGTCGAGTTCCATCTAAATGATACATTACAAATACACAATTTTACTGTGTACACATTAATATTTGGTATCCCGGGTAACAACCAACAGCTACTTCGTTATATAAATAAATTAGGAAAACTCAATCAAAATGTGAGCCTGATAAATTCCCGGTTTCTAAACGTATTTTAACACATCACAATAAACTTATATTATTTATATCATTCAATTTAAAAATAATTTTTTGACAACCTTTATATTTTTGTAAGTATTTATTTTAGATTCTGAGCAGAGCAATAAATGTATCGATTTTACATGATGTGTATTTTTTTTAATTACAATTTTTTAAAATTTTGTTTTTTTATGACTGTACAGTGTACACGATAAGTAGTTGTATTTTCAACTTCAGTATGTTGTTCCATTTAAGGAAAATCAGTATATTATACGAGTACTCGACAAAATCGATTTTAAATTTTGTTGCATCTCTAAAATAATTAATGACCGTAGATACATGCAATTTTCACTGGTTGTTTATATTAGCATTTTCTATAAACGATAAACTTTCAAAATATTTGGATTTGATTTGAACTGTTTACGTCAATAACACCTAACAGATTTTGACGATACAAGGAAAGTTTAAATAATAAAATGAAACGGTTATTTTAGCATGATGGCTATTAATAAATATAATTAAAAAGATAACCACTATATATTCATTTATTTCTACTTGCAGTTGGTTCATGTAAGAAAAAAAAGTTACTTATTGCTAGACACCGGTCTCGACTTCATTTACCCCTGGCAACGTAAGAAAACTCAACTTTGACTACCTATATAAATTTAAAACACTTTTAAAATGTTATACTCAGACTCAGAACTTCCCAAATATTTTTAATACTTACGGTTAAACACTTCAAAAATGACTTAAACACTAATGATATGAACTTTCTTCACTAATTATGTTACTTATGCGTTGATTTATAATTTATCTCAAGTCTACATCTTAATAATAGTAAATATCCTAGCTCCCAAATATATCATTTCATCGTACATAAAAATTTAATTTAATTTTTTAAACAGCTTCCACAAGAGAATACGCCAGGTAAGCTTATGAACGTAGTGGTGCACATACATGGTGGCGCGTTCATTGGTGGTGAAGGTTTAATGACTGGTCCAGAATATATTTTGGACACCAACGATTTCGTTTACGTTACGATGAACTACCGTTTGGGCGTATTAGGATTTGCCTCCACCGGCGATAGTGTTTTGCCTGGGAATAACGGAATGAAAGACCAAGTAGCAGGATTGAAGTGGATACAACAAAACATATTTGTATTTGGTGGTGACCCAAACAGTGTCACAATCACTGGCATGTCGGCTGGTGCAAGTGCTGTTCATTACCATTTGATTTCACCAATGTCTAAAGGTATGAGTAAATGTGTAATCTACAATGTTATTTGAAACAACTAAAAATTAAATTGTACTTTATCATGATCCGTACAAATGTCACCAAAAAAATTAAAAATTAAAATCGTAAAGTTAAATTATTATTTGCACAAGGCTCAAGAACTTTCGTTTTGTACAGGTAAATTCTTATTTCAAAATACATATTTTGTTCATAAGTAATGTTTGCATTCAATATTAAAATATGTACCTACGTATGTTTTATATTATATTATATTGATATATTTAATATACTATATGTCTCGATGAAATGTACATAGCCTGCCGTTAATACGTGGTCAATACGACAATACTTGTTCAACATATTATTTAATAAAACCTAATATGTAATATGACTAACCTAATATGACATCTATGTCTAAATATAATAGCTGAATGTTTTTCTGTCTGTGTGTCCTTTATGCATTCCTAAACGCAAGACTGTTGATGCATATTTTCTGTGCGTTCGAATGGTTCCTGGGATGATTTGGAATGACAGTTGGACCAGGTAGGTTCAACCCGGGGTAGTCTAAACCAGGGATTTTGAAATTAACAGTTGACATTTTTGTATATAAATTGTTGCTATTGGTTATAAAAGTAATAATTTATTAGTAGAAATTAGTATTTATTATTTTGTTGGCTGTTATTGGTCGATCGGGAAGATCAGGTGCAAGCATGCATCAAATTGAATTGTTGCACATTGTCCGCGATCCGACGTGGTTGGATTGCTTACCATGGAAGCTGAGGTGCACTCAAATGAAGTTGAACAATCGTTTTTTAAAACAGACAACGAAGAGCTCGGATTCAGCTAGTACCTGCTTCATAAACCACGGCTAAAGCGATATACTTTAATTGAATTCATCTAAATTTATTTATATTTGTCATATGCATACAATCCAACAGTCAAATCACAAGAGGAATAAAAATAAATCTACTTATGTATTTTTGAGTTAGGTCTTTGGTGTACCCAAGTTAGGTGTACTTTCCTCAAACTTTTTTTACGAGAAACTAGGTTAGTTAAAACTACAATTGGATATGAATAATATGACCTGCAGTATTAACTACATATTATAGTCCAGTCAATAGGACTCTTACAGTCATTGTGACAAGAAAGTTTCCATACATTTTTAGCATAAGAGTAATAGATAAGCGTCAAAGTCCATCCACCCATAAAAGAATGTGGCGCCGCGTACTATATCACTATAGATACGTCATTATAGCGCGCGGCGCCACATTCTTTGACGGGCGGATGGACTTTATCGCTTATCTATTATTATTCTTACGCTAAAAATGTATAGAACCTTTCTTATCAAAAATTTTACTATCTTTAATTTCCATGTAAATTATTTTTATTGTAGTTATTGGTTTTAGAGATATTGTAAAAAAACCGTAAAAAAGTGAAAAATTTCACATAAATCCAAGATGACGGACGGTTGCGGGCCTTGGAGGAATGGCGCATTTTTTTTTAGTCAATCAGGGCCCCAAAACGAAACTTTTCGTCAAATTTTAAAACTTTAATATTTTTCGCAAGGCAAAACCCCCTATTGACTGGACTATTATCTTAAGAAGAGGCAACATTTGGTCTTGGTCTTGGTCTTACAAGTGCTTAAAATAGCAACTTAATGTTTAAAAGTTCACGTTCAACTTCGTTGGATTAAATATTGAACAGATCTAGCTTATTGGTAAACTTAAATATGACAATATTGTTTATGTTTTCAATATTTTAATTTTGGGACAAAGAATGGTGATTTTTAAAATATAATGATTTACATTTACATCCACTTTTATATTATAATGATGGTTTATAAATATTTTTACCTTTTAAGGTTTATTTAATCGTGCAATTCTTCAAAGTGGAAGTGCATTTTGTCATTGGTCGTATACTGAAAACGTTGTTCAAAAAACAAAGTATATTGCAAACATACTGGGATGTCCAACAAATAATTCCGAGGAAATCGTCGAATGTCTTCGTTCGAGACCAGGAAAGGACATTGCCCAATCTATAAAAGACTTCATGGTAAATATTTTGTTGATTATTCAATAATGAATATAATAATTTCTTAAATTGTATTTTAATTATAATGTATATAGCCATGGAAATTTAGTCCTTTTACACCGTTTGGTCCTACTGTTGAAGTAGCTGGAGATGAAAAATTCTTACCTGATATCCCAGAAAAACTCGTTCCATATGACATTCCAGTACTCATGAGTGTAGGCCAAGACGAAGGTCTTTTTATGGCAATATTTATTGGCTCAGAAAATGGTTTTAATGAACTGAACAATAATTGGAATGAATATTTACCAAATCTTCTTGATTATAATTACACGATTTCAAACGAGAATCTGAGATCCAAAATTGCCCAAGATATAAAAGAGTTTTACTTTGGTGACAAACCAATATCAAAAGAAACAAAAAGCAATCTTGCAGACGTAAGTTTATTCTAATTTTTGAAAAATATTTTGAGCGTTTTTAATATTTATTTATTTTTCAAGATATAAATCAATTTAATGTACCTATTAATATCTATAAAGAATTGACAAATTTAAAATGTACATGATTATTAGTATCTCGAAAGAAGTAATCATGTAAGTTAAAATGTGTGTACATGAGGAACTACAACTTATAACTATCTAATTACTGTTACAAATTTTTGGGATTACCATATTATTGTGTTTATAATTTTCAATAATTTATTTACAAGGCACTTGTAGTTGGGTTATTATCTAGGTACCAAAGTGTATGTAAGTTATTGATTTGTATATGTATCTACGTAGTTGATTAGAATGAAAATGTCTCATACCGTCGTATTTTTTTACCTTTTTACGTATTTTTGTTTTTAAACGAAAATTGCGAACAAAATATAGCATAATAAGAATACATAAATTCTTATCTTATTCAAGACTGCATCAAACATAAATAGAACAATAATATGTAATAACTGACAACAAATTATGACATAATATGTATTTTTGAATAACATGTTGAAGTATTTTCTATTTTGTATTTTAAATTTTAGTATATTTTTATAGTTTAAGAGTGTTTTTATGTCACACTTTTTGCAAAATGTCTGTGTTTATAGAACATATTTTTCTAGTTTTAAATGCAAAGTTGTGCAGCAACCAGTGGCAGCGTGAAATATGGAGGCATTGAAGCATAATATTGTATATTTTAAATATTTTTACCAAAATTCACAGCAAGGGCCATTAATAATTATTAATTATAATATTTGCATGATATTTGAGTTGAGGTCTTACGATTATATATATATTATACACCCACTCACCAATTTCAGACATGAAGCAATTGCTTTAAATAATTATATATCCCGCTGCAACTGTGTGCAACTATGCAGTATGCACTTGTAATAGTTTTTTACTGCATTAAATAATAATCTAAATATAAAATCTCGACATTCTTCAGATGATCTCGGATAGAACATTTGGATATGCTATAAGTAAAGCAGCCCAGCATATTGCTGCAAGGAATACGGCACCTGTATATTTCAATGAATTTGGTTACAGCGGGAATTATTCTTCCTTAGCTATTTTCGATCCAAAATCTTATTCCCGAGGATCAAGTAAATAACATTTTTAATTTTCCACTTTTTATTTATATGAGTAATTGTAACACTTATTTATTAATTCGTTAAAACTAATAAACAATTAGACGCAACTCATGGCGATGAAACCTTATATATATTAAAAATGAATGGTTTTCCTGTTCACGACAATGAAGAAGATACAAGATGATCAAAACTATAGTTAATATTTGGACAACCTTTATTAAAAATGGGTAATTATCTAATTTTTAACGTCAAATCTATTATTGTTCTCAATATAATTGAAATCTAATTCCTAACCTAATTCTGGTCTATATTCTATGACTGAATAAAAAATTTATATTCTAGGTAGATATTTATCAATGAATGATACAAAGCCATAGTGTTCATAATAAATTGTATTTGTACTTTTATAGTGTTCCAGATATTGGAAATTCAGAAATTTGGTCACCTGTTTCTAAGAACCCAGCAGATCCTTTTAGGTTCATTAAGATTAATCAACAACAAACATTTGAAGCTAGAGAACATTCGAACTATCGAAATTATGAATTTTGGAGTAGATTACCATTAAAAGAGTTTTATAATAGGAATGTTCCAGAAAACGTAAAAACTGAATTATAAATTATAAAAAAAATGTTAATTTTCTTATTAATTTATATTTTATGTGTAACATAATCTTTAACTGATGAGATGTCTTACATTTAATTTGTAATATATTATAATAAATTATATTATTATAATACATAACTTATGTAGATGCATACTACTTCCCCAATAGAAATATTAAATTTTAGATTTTGAGTGGAACGATAAATATATTAATTTTACAATGATGTGTGTGTTTTTTTTTTTTAGTTTTTTTTTGTCTGTCATTACATTTTACTTTTTAGGACAGTAAAAATGTTTATATTTTCTTCAACGGTGTCTTTTCTGATAGGAAAACGAATCTAATAGTTTTCAAAAACGCCGTGAAAAACAAAAGAAAAATTAAGAAAAAAGAGGAATTTTTACGCAAAATCAATTTTCAAGAAAATATATTTTGGTTTTTGGTGTAACTCTAAAACAAATGACTGTAGATACATGAAATGTTGCCACGGACTATGATTAACAGGACTGGAAACGAACAATAGTGCACTGTATAGTGAAAAGATCCACATCTGTTACGGAAAGTCAACAAACGATTGTAGCGCCATCTCCTAGTATCTATTTTTTTCACCAGCTTCCTACAGTGGCGGATCCAGGGCTTAATTTTGAGAGGGGAAGGGGGGGGGCAAAAGTATAAAAAGTTCCAAAATTGGCTAAAAACAAAAGAAAGCTACGGTGAAAACTAGGTTCGCCCTCCCCCTGGATTCATCACTAGCTTCCTACACTGTTTTATTACTATATACAGTGACTTAATTTTAGTTACTCAATTTTGTCACTGCGATCACCACGATCACTCGCTTATATTTCATAACAGATCTCGATCAAATGATAAAGGTTCGTTTCCAGTCCTAATAATTTTAGTCCGTGATGTTGACTGAATATTTGTATTAGCACTTTCTATACACCATAACCTTTTCAAAATACTTATTTTGAGCTGTTTACGGACATTTTCAGTTTCCAAATTTTTTAGTTTTTTTACTTTACAAATATCAATATCATTTTATTTTTGAGTAAGAAAACTTGAAACTTTAATACAAGGCTCAGGCTCCTTATATATATTTTTTTATAAACATTTAAAATTTAAATTATGACAAAATACTTAAAATTCACAAAAATGTGCAAATTATTTTGAGTTAGAAATTTATAAAAATTTTATTTTTAAATCTAAGATTTTAAAAAGTAATACAAGATTTCTCATAATTTTGTCTACCTTGTGATTTATTTTTTGGTGTAGTAAGTAGTAATATAATTCATATCCACAGGTTTTAATTCAAAACCTAACCTAACGCGTTTTTGAAAATATCTCGTCCACGTAACTATTAAGCCCGGTCCAACCCTATATATTTTATTTTAAAAGCCCAGCCCGGCCCTTGAGAATAAAAATTGTAGTTAATTTTGTAGAAAAAATGATGCTCTAGATTTTTTACCGGTTGATGACGTTTCGGAAGAATGAAAT
>SSSL01000010.1:0-59254 GCA_008086715.1 Sitobion miscanthi
TGATATTATTGGTACCTCGGTTAAGTTTCTGTTTTATTAATAGATCGATAGGTACCTAGGTATATCACATTCTTTAATTTAAATTCAGGTAATCGAGTATTGGACAGTATACCTAGTAACTTATAATATTCGTATCGTAATTTAATTACTAAAGAAATAAAATTCCCCAACAGTGTCTAGGGTCACCGGCAGGAAAATGCATTATATAGAATGTCTATAAACTTGAGGTCTAGTATGTATATGGTAAAATTGGCATGCGACCAAGGGGGCTTGTTCTGGAAAATTAAATGATTTAATAAGGTTCAATCATTATTTGAATTAAATAATAATTTTTAAGCGATTGTTGTGAAAATAAATTTTTAGTTTATTCATTCAACATTCCTCTTAGTTTTTAGTACCTCTAGATTTCTCACGAACTTATATCGATCATCTCGCGGTTTCATATCAAAATCAAAAAAAAAAAAATATTTTACCCCTCGAATAGAAACCCACAGACTATAACAGAGCATAAAGATACTAGTATTCTATACTAGATAAGTTTCAATTAGCGAGACACATGTAGAAAGAGGTGGAGATGGAGCGAGATGTTGAAGGATGAATATAGCTGTTTCTCGCGCGACAGCGTGTGCTGCAGTACAGCTAGTTTTACTGGAAGAGTCGATGTTTACGCGTAAGTTTGTTTTCATTATTTTGGGGCTTAAAATTACTCTTAAGACTTGAATAAAATAATTATTGTCACGGAAAATCTGTTTAACTCGGGTAACCGTAGAAGCATATACGTTTACTATAGTTCGTAGCAGATTTTGATTCGGTCACGGGGTATGTATTTTCTTATTTTTCGGTAGGTTTCTTTTTATTATTGTTAATTATCAGGGGATGTATTTCCTGAAAACTTTCAATATTTATACTGTAATTATACTGGTATAACACTATTAACACTATTCGGCTATCAATAAAATCGTTTGTTAAAAATTAGAAAATTGGTCAGGTATGATATTTTTTAAGTATTCTTTCGAGTAGGGAATTCGCTCCATAATATTTAAATATTTTCACCGATAATCAAGTACGATGATTGTAGGTAACTAGAGACTGAGTGAATAGGAATAGAAGTTGTGTGATACGGCGAGATAAGGAAATGGGGTCAACAGGATTTCGAATGTTTGGTGTATGAAAGATGAAAAAAATGTAAAGTTAGTGTAGGTACAGATATGAAAATAATAAGTTAGGTGTTAAGTACAAAAGAGGATAGAATAAGGGATTAATTAATTCGGGTAGGTACATATGCAGTGAAAACAAGAGAGAATAGGTTTAGTGTGGTTCGGTCACTGTATGATAAGAGAGAGTGAGAGTGGCTAAAAAGTTAATTTCGGGGGAAATGAGGGCGAGAAGACTAGCTGAAGAAAGATGGATAGACAGAATACCGATCATATGGAGGTGTAGAATTAGAATGGCTGAATCTTTAATAGCTGTGAGAGACGGGGGAACAAATGTGTAAGGTAGAATAGTTATTTAACCAATCGAATACGTAGGAAGGATCTTGAATTGCAAGCCATTTGACTCTATGGCTGAAACTATACGTTATCAGTTGATATAGTGTTACAACTCGACTTATAGGATAGAATAAAAAGACAGTTGCTGGTTGGGATGTCAGCGCACTATTTGTTTCCATCTTTGACCCACACGTAGCACAACCAAATGTGCGATAAGAAAAACACTAAATGATTGTGTGTGGGTCAGAGAGAGAAATAAATGGTGCGCTAAAAATCTGACATCCTCTTAAGTGTTATCAAGTTGAAGAAGCCGTGATTGTTGACAATTTGACATTTAAATTACTGTGGTAGGTAATGATTGGAAGTTAAAATAATTCCAGGGCTGTGAATTTAATGCAATGAAAAAAAGTATAATAATAATAATTCAAATTGGTTTACACAAAAAAACTCTTATTCACCCACTTGGTAGGTAGGTACCTATTTATTTTTCTAACGGATGAACCGAAAATATAAAAACATTTTAAGAAAATAAGCATAAATACGATCTAATAATGCAAACACGCTGCTATTAAATGAACTACCCAAAAAACCCGCATGGTGGAACGGTGTTTAAATAATAGGAGATCTCCCAAAAAATACGTACTAATGTAGTTCAAACAAATCATAAAAGCCAACCTTAATAAATATAATTTATGAAAAGTATATTAAAAAGCATTATTATTATAAATGAAACAAACTATGAACTATGGACCGTAACATCGTATAGGTATTTTCTATATTTTAGCTCCATTAATCTGTTAAAATATTAGGAAAATGTATTAAGTACCGTAAAAGTGTTACTGATAATATTATATTCAAAAAAATTATCATAGAAGGTTAGGTACTGTCATCCACATACCTTATAGTTTAATTTAACTACAACCAGTGGCGCCGTGGGTCCTTCAAAAATGGTGGTTCAAGATATTCATCTTAGTTTAGAACCTACACACCCCCCGATGGACAATAACCAATAGTTGATACATTTTAACAAAATATAACATATAACTATATAAGTATCGATGAAAGGAATTATTTAAATAATATATACAAAAATGTACTATACATACATAATGTTAGTGATAAAACCATAAAGCAGCAGCAAGTATTGTTCACTGTGGCGAATGAAAGTTAGCTATATTCACACTGTAAATTAATTTAATCACAAAAATTCATCAGTTTTAAAAATATAAAATCCTTTAAACCGATGAGACAAAGTTTAAAAATATAAGAGAAGTTAAGTGTATACATATAAGTGTATAACATATTAATTTAAAAAATAAAATTCCATCAAACTTAATTAAACTAAAGTTATTTACCATTAGTCATTAGTCATACGTTTTAAATAATTATAATAGTAAATATGTAGCCAATTATATTATGGAAACATTATTTTATATCAATATTTTGTATAATTTGAACACCTTGCTAAACAACTTACTTTAGCTTGTATAATATAAAAATAAAAGCGAGTAAAAATGTAAAAAGTTAGTATTTTTTTTGTTAATTTTAATAGTTAAAAATAATTTATTTGTAATAAAATATTGTAAATAAAATATATTATTATATATAACCTAATTACTTACATAATATGGGCTATGATAATTATTTATAGATAAACTATTATTTAATATTTAATGTTATACCTACTTAAATTACTAATTATATAATTATATCTATGAATTAGGTATTCAATAAATCAAGTATTTACAAATAAAAATAAGTACCTACATAGATCCTATAATATTTATTAACCATCAGACTATAAAAAAAAAATTATTAATTTATAGACAAAATTTAACAATATTAATAAAAACAATACTTACCTAACTCAAAAGTTTCATAAATTTTTCTTTTTTTTTGAAAATATGTTCACAGGTTTATACAAATTAAAATTACGCCTGTTAAATTATAACTTGATATTATATTATTATACACCCCAGTGCCAACAAGCACATTTCATTTGAACCACCTAAAGTACGTACTCGGCGCCACTGACTACAACATTCTAGTAGAGTCTGAAAAAATTTGGTCCCACGACTCTGACACACCTAAACTTTAAATACTAAACTACGGGTCTGAAATTTAGTTTATATAGATCTAAATAATCCAAAACATATATGGCTTCAAAATATAAAAATCAAAGTATCTTTGTATTGTAATAGGTAGGTAACTATCAAAAAAAAAAAAAAACTAAAAAAATCATACTTGAAATCTATGTATAATATTATACGTATATTGTAATAAATGTTTAAATGTTTATTATAGTACATTATAAAAAATTAACTAAAGTTCAATATAATACATTATAACACGTGTTCAAATGTACATTTTACACCACATATTTTGTCAATTCACACAGTCTCTCTTCAATTTCAAATTATCTACAAAATATAAATGTTTAGTAAATTGGAAGACTTGATTAAGTATTTAATCATTTATCTAAAAGAGATGTGCCGGGTCGCCACATTACTATATCGAGGGGCCATGGTGCAAGTGACGTCCATAAATATCATAACATATATTATGTTTGAAATACAAACTTTATATCTCACCAACTGTTAATATTATGAAAAAATATTACGAAATGTACTATACTCATATTATATTATGATTGTATTAGATACAAACTCTTGAATTAAGAGTTATGTTTGAGGATTTATTAATTTCCTAAAAGGAAATGCCTCAAGGTTGCCTCAGTAGGTTGAGGGGCCGTAGTTAAAGTGCCGTCCACCAATAAAGTACAGGGAAAAAAAACGATTAATTCAAATATAGAAGGTACTTATATCATATACTTTTATCAAAGTATGATTGTGATAGTCACAGTCTTGTGTAAATGATATTGTCTTATGTTTTCCCAATCTAATTATACAAAATACTGAAAATTAATGAAATCAAAATATTATGCAATAGAGAGACTGTGCATTGATTTACAAATTGTCTAAATTTACTTTTTGCATAGAGAATATGAAGGTGGGATGGGCTTTTAATATCAGAGTATGGGGGACATGGCTGGGATTTCATATTATGAATTGATATATTTGCGAACACTGGACGACCAACAGGACCATCCTCCATAGCATGTTTCAATAAATCCAAAATAAAATTAATTGAATACATTATAAAGTTGCTCCCATGCTCGAAATTATACTGGTATTTTTAAAAAAACATAAAGTTAAAAAAAATCTTTAAAAATATTGTTCTAAAAAAAACCTTTCATGTGCATGTGTTGTCTCCAAGTGTGTGTTGTGAGAGGATAGATGCTGATAATAGAGATTCGTTGATCGCTTTTATGTGCTTCCAATTGTGTGACAAGAGTGAGCTGGATATGGCTCCATCATAGATAATAAATATATGGATAGGACATAATGGTCTTATCAGCGGTCTTCGAGGGGAACAATTGAGGCCAAATAAAGTATACCTATATCGAGTATCGACTATCAATATAAAGGAGCCTCAAATGCCTTCCCCTCGGGGAATGGCCTCAAATGTATTTAACATAGACGTGTGCCTATCCATACTTTATTATCTATGGGCTCCATCCATAGCATGGATTAAGGTGTAACAATCTAGGTTCAACTTGATAATCAAAAACTTAAGTTCGGCAACCTGCAACTCAGGATCTTTTTATTCAAAGTGTCCTAATGAGTCATAAGGAGGTTAGTTAGGTAAACCTATGGTTGGTTGAAGCTATGGTGCTGATGGACGACTATCGAGACAGGTCGTGAGCTTTGCGAAGATCTTTTTCTACTAACTATCAAGGTTTTCGATATTGTAAACATAACAATGAAAGAAAATATTTAAATATTATTAATTTGGTCGGGTTAGGTAAGGATAGGACAGGAAATTAGACGTTAACAAATTATCATAGTTTTTAACACGGTCTTAAAGACTGTCAGCTAGAGTTGTACCAGTATAGTTATTAAAAACTTAAATACAGCCAACATTAAATAATGATGTTTTTACCACGACAAATTATAAAATATAAAAACATATTATTTTATTAGGATTTATAAATGTTTTCAATACTCATGAGTTTTTGTAAATAGAAAATGTATAAAATCAATAGTTTTAAATTAAAATATGGTTTTGTGTTTTGGTATCCTATTGTCAAAGAATTCTCAAGATTTCCTTCCCACATTTTTTTACATTCTTAATAAATTACATTCATTTTTATACATTTTCTAATACATATATTACAGTGATACACCTCTGATCATAATAACTGTTCGTATTATTATAATGTATACAATACCTAATTTTTGGAATGTAGTTATTAGGTACTGTTGTATTTAGCTTCCAGCGTATTCTTTTGTTTAGTGTTATTTCACCCAGGTTTCTCAAACATTTTTTTTTCAATTCTTTGAATTCTAATAGATTGATTTGTATAAATATATTTCAACATTAACCGGTTATACCTAGGAGTACACTGAGTACCTGTGTACATACTGTATAATTTGAAAAGAGGGCTGTCTCACGTTCACCATTCAATTTAATTTTTATATATTTGACTTTTTTGAATTTTTTATATATATCTTAATTTAAAACATTTAAAAACTGTTTAAGATTTTGGATATTTTAGTTTGAACTGTTTAACGTGTGTACCTACTATTTAATTTTTTCTAATTTTTTTTTTTGTTTTCTAAAACGCATTTGCCTGCGGGCGCCAACACCTCCTTTCCATTTTTTTTTTGAGTAATGTGACTCTAGTTGAATTTTTGTTTAGACTTGAACATTGATAATCAAATACCCTATGAATAATCCTTCTTTAATAAACTAAATATTTTGAATAGTTTTTCTGTTTATATTTATTGGGCATTTTTGTTTGTACTGTATTCTGTGTATTCCTAAAGTATAATTTTCTCCATATTTTTTTTTTTGGTTTCTAAAATGCATTTGCCTGCGGGCGCCAACACCCCCTTTCAATTTTTTTTTTTAGTAGTGTGACTCTAGTTGAATTTTTGTTTAGACTTGAACATTGATAATCTGGTACCCTATGAATAACCCTTCTTTAATAAACTAATTATTCTGAATAGTTTTTTGTGTCTAAGAGTTTTTGGTATTTTAGTTTGTTATGTGTATTCCTAAATTAAAATTTTTTCCAAATTTTTCCGAATTTTTTTTCGGTTTTCTAAAATGCATTTGCCTGCGGGCGCCAACACCTTCCTTCAATTTTTTTTTTATGATTTTAACTAAAGCTGAATTTTTTGAACACTGATAATCTGGAGCCCTGTGAATAATCCTTCTTAAATGAATTACCTCTAATTATTATTTTGAATAGTTTTTTCATTTAAGATTATGGACTACTTAGTTGGAACTCTTTAATGTGTGTTCCTACTATTTAATTTTTTCTAAATTTCTTTTTTGTTTTCTAAAATGCATTTGCCTGTGGGCGCCAACACCTACCTTCAATTTTTTTTTATGACTTTAACTCTAGCTGAATTATTAAACATTGATAACCTTGAGTCATACGAATAATCCTTCTTTAATGAACTAAATATTATGAAAAGTTTTTTCTGTTTAAGATTATAGACATCTTAGTTTGAACTCTTTAATCTGTGTTCCTACTATTCAATTTTTTCTAAATTTCTTTTTTGTTTTCTAAAATGCATTTGCCTGTGGGCGCCAACATTCTCTTTCAATTTTTTTTTTTAGTAATGTGACTCTAGTTGAATTTTTGAGTAGACTTGAACATTGATAACCTGGTGCCATATGAATAGTCCTTCCTTAATGAACTACCTATAATTAGTTTGAATAGTTTTTTCCGTTTAAGATAATGGACATCTTAGTTTGAACTCTCTATTGTGTGTTCCTACTATTTAATTTTTTCTAATTTTTTTTTTTGTTTTCTTAATTGCATTTGCCTGCGGGCGCCAACATCTTCTTTCAATTTTTTTTTTTAGTAATGTTACTCTAGTTGAATTTTTGTGTAGACTTGAACATTGATAACCTGGTGCCTTATGAAGAATTCTTCTTTTATAAGCTACCTATAATTATTCTGAATAGTTTTTTCTGTCCAAGAGTTTTTGATACTTTAGTTGCTTATGTGTATTCCTAAATTAAAATTTTCCAAATTTAGTTTTTTTGGTTTTCTAAAATGCATTTGCCTGCGGGTGCCAACACCTCCCTTCAATTTTTTTTTTATGATTTTAACTAAAGTTGCATTTTTTGAACACTGATAACCTGGTGCCCTATGAATAATCCTTCCTTAATGAACTACCTATAATTAGTTTGAATAGTTTTTTCTGTTTATGATTCTGGGCATTTTAGTTTGTGATTTGAATTCCTAAAGTAGAATTTTTTCCAAATTTTGTTTTTTTGGTTTTATAAAATGCATTTGCCTGCGGGCGCCAACACCCTCCTTCAATTTTTTTTTTTTTAGTTATGTAACTAGTTGAATTTTAGATTCTGAGTATACCGATGAATGTATTGATTTTACAATGATGTGTTTTTTTTAATTTTTTTTTGTGTCCGTCATCACCTTTTAGGACAGTAAAAGTTCTTGGATTTTCTTCAACAGTAACTTTTCTGATAGGATACCTCTGTATTATCATTCTTTAGTAAGCTTATCAATTTGAATAGTTTTTCTGTTTAAAATTCTGGACATTTTTGTGTGTACTTTGTAATGTGTATTCCTAAAGTAAAATTTGATCTAAATTTTTTTTTGGATTTCTAAAATTCATTTGCCTGCGGTCGCCGACACCTCCCTTCAATTTTTTTTTATGATTTTAACTCTAGATGAATCTTTTGAACATTGATTACCTGGTGCCTTATGAATAATATCCTTCTTTAATTAACTAAATATTTTGAATAGTTTTTTTCCGTATAAGATTCTTGGCATTTTAGTTTGTACTTTGTAATGTGTATTCCTACAATAAAATTTTTTCCTCATTTTTTTTTTTCTGAAGAGATGGATAGACAGAATACCGATGATATGGAGATGCAGGAATAGAGAGTGGCTGAACCTGTATAGTTGTGTGAGAAGGTCACAAATCCAAAGACACAAAAAATAAAAAAATAACTATTCTACTAAAAAATAAAAATATATAATAGGTATATATTAGTTATTAATACTTATAAAGAATAAAAATATGCAAACCAAAAAAAAATAAAATGTTATCACAGAAAAAAATTAATTCAACAGTGAAAGGGTTAAAATATTAAAGTTTGATAATAGGTTAAATCAATCTCATATTAAAAGTAACAACACTAACCCAGTGATTTCTAGCGTACGGGCAAGGTGAGCATTTTAAGTCGAAAAAATTAAAATAGTTCATTAATATTTTTTAAACTTATCAGTTATACGTCACTAATGTCACTAATCATATAAGTAACTAATTTTTGTTAAAAAAAAAATTTTAATTATGTACAAGAATAATTTAATCTATATATATAAAATCAAAATACCACTGACTGATTGATCGCTGTATTTCAAAAACTACGCAACGTACCGACTTGAAATTTGGAATATAGGTTCTTCTCGTATTTTCATCAAGCAATAAGGAGGGATTTTCAAAAATGTTGTGTTTTAGTGGAGAAATTAACAATTATAATTATTCACTGCCAATACGTATTGTGCGGCACGGCAGCCCACGGGTCTCCAGCTACCTGCCAACCTATCCTTTTTGTTCGTCGTCGTCCGGTCGTCGTGTTGTTCCGAGAAGTTTATCGATAAAAATAATCTCATGCATTGCGCGTACACCAATACTCCAATTTTATTATAATGAACGATAAAATGCACACCGATAACATAAACCAATGCACGTACAAATTCTATTTATTAGTTATTATCTCTCCATTGCCTTGCCACGGTGCTTATACATTAAACACGTTCATTTCATTTGCACTCCGCATTACCAGCAGTTCGGACACACGTAACATCATAAATATTTACAGTTATAATTTTATATTATTTTATATTAGATGGAATACTTAGAGGTTTCCTCTAATGATCTAGATACGCAATAAAAAAGAAGTTTCTAATATTCGCTTTTTAAAGAGGTGGTAAAACAGGGATCTTAAAATTCACGGTAGAAATCGAAACTTTTTTTTTGTTTATAAATGATTAACTTTGGTTGAAAGTTATATAATATTCGAATTATTTCACAAAGCTGGGTTCAATTACGCCGGTTTTTCATGTCCGTCAAGTTGGCACCAGCACATTATACTACGTCTATGTCCATAAAAATAAATAAAATAACCCCCTAAAAATTCGGGATTATCAACTATGACTTCAATACTATTTTAGGTACACTGTAAACACATTTTTTTTTCAACTACAAAGTTGTGCTAATATAAGCTATATTTTATCTCCCTCCTTACTGTGTCCGCAATCTACCGCAGATTGCCTACCTGATAATATACTGTTCGCATAACCATAAGCAAAACTCACAGGCAACGCCACGCGGGATGGCTAAAAATTAAAACATGATATGATTTCACTTTCATACCTATTCAGATCGAATTACACCCAAAAAGAGTTAATTAATCACAATTTTTTCATGGGCAACGCAGGTTATTCAGCTAGTAATATTATATTATAAGATTTTTTTAAATTACATAATATATTCAACATAAACAAATTTTATTTCGTTTAAAAAAGTAAAGAAAATCTAAATTTTTTTGGTATTCAATTTTGAACAGTAAGGAAAAAAAAATGTTTGGTTAGAGAGTTGAGGTTGGCCTATCAGCTGTAAATTATTTATAAATATATATTTATGCCCGTACGAAATTCAGAGAGAGAAATAAATGGTGCGCTAAAAATCAGACATCCTCTTTAGTGTTATCAAGTTAAAGAAGCAGTTGATTGTTGACAATTTGACATTTAACATTAATTGTGGTAGGTATGATTGTATGTAAAAGTATTTAGCAGGGCTGTGAATTTAATGCAATGAAAAAATGTTGAATATGCATGCATGCAGTATGCACTAAAAACAGGCAAAATATGATTTAAAATATGCACTGAAATATGCACTTAAAATTCAAAAAAATACTAAACGAAAACGCCTTTATTAAAAACTGTTCAAATTAATAAATAATAATTAAAATTGGTTTACAAAAAAAAAATTCTCGTACTAGATACATATAGGCGTGCCGCGTGCGCTTTAGTCGTGAATGCAGCATACAGAATAATGCAGCCAAATACATTTTGAACCGCCAAAATTATTAACTGTTTACGATAAACTGTACATCAGTGGCGGTTATAAGGGGGGGGGGGGGGGGGGGTGAAAGGTGGACCCCCCCCCTTTGAGATTTG
The DNA here is from genome assembly GCA_008086715.1 of Sitobion miscanthi. Taxonomy (NCBI): domain Eukaryota; kingdom Metazoa; phylum Arthropoda; class Insecta; order Hemiptera; family Aphididae; genus Sitobion; species Sitobion miscanthi. The sequence continues at coordinate 10,783 of SSSL01000010.1, forward strand.
TTTTTTTTTAATTTTGTACATCGCTGACCCAACAACACCTATCGACAAATTTTTGAATTTTATGATATGATAGCGAAATATTTTTTCGTTTTAACCACGGATAATATTTTAACATAGTATTCAATAGAAGTGTAGAACGAAGCTTTTCTACGCTTAGAAGGTACCTATTATAAGTAATATATAAATCATTCGACTTTTGAGTATTAGGTATTGCTCAATAAACATTTTAAAAAAAAACTCAAATTTCAAGGTATATTAGTATATATTATTATATTTAGTTTAATATTTACTAAATGTATAGTGGTATACAATACAAATGATTAAAAAAATTACTTTTCTTGTTTACTTCACTCTACTAAAATTAAAAATATTTTTTGTTTATATTATGGAAAAATAAGTACCTACTTATTTTTTTTGCTTAAGCTTTTCATAATATTACTTTAAAAGTATTTTCCAGTGGTCGGGAGTAACGCGATAATTGTAGCGATGCCACAGTAGCACGCTACTTTATTTGTAGCGATTGACGTAGCTTCGCTACATTATGCATTAGATAGCGAAAGTAATAGCTATAGTAATAGCGCAAATTATCATTATTTTGTCGCTACCTACAATCTAATTGGTGATTATTAAAGTATCAATTATGATTATATTTGTTTATTTATATTATGATAATGATTAGTGTATTAGTGAAGTTTTTGTCCTGGGTCCTGTCCAGTGACTTAATGTCAAATCAGTACAAACTACAAACACTAGTTTTCAATAAGAACATTTTTAAAAATGTAGCGAAAAAGTAGCGATAGCGGTAGCGAACTACTTTTTGGGGCGAGTAGCTGCAGCGTTAGCGTGCTACAAAAAACTGGTAGCGTCCCGACCACTGGTATTTTCATTAAAAATATGCAATAGTTTTGCATAGTTGAATGCTTTTAAGTAATTGCTTGATAAATATTTTTTTATTAAAAAAAATTCATATGCTTTTATTATAATTATATTTTATAAATCAATACATTTATATCTTTTTTTTTTTAAAACATTAATTGTAAAGTTTGTTAATAGCATGTATATTGTATAGGCAGCATGTATAACCGCTACTGCTGTAGTGCTGTACGTAGACTGCAGTCTAACAGTCTGTGTTATTGTTACTACAAAGGCTATAATAATATACCTAATCACCTCCTTTCCATTTTTTTTTTGAGTAATGTGACTCTAGTTGAATTTTTGTTTAGACTTGAACATTGATAATCTGGTACCCTATGAATAACCCTTCTTTAATAAACTAATTATTCTGAATAGTTTTTTGTGTCTAAGAGTTTTTGGTATTTTAATTTGTTATGTGTATTCCTAAATTAAAATTTTTTCCAAATTTTTTCCGAATTTTTTTTCGGTTTTCTAAAATGCATTTGCCTGCGGGCGCCAACACCTACCTTCAATTTTTTTTTATGACTTTAACTCTAGCTGAATTATTAAACATTGATAACCTTGAGTCATACGAATAATCCTTCTTTAATGAACTAAATATTATGAAAAGTTTTTTCTGTTTAAGATTATGGACATCTTAGTTTGAACTCTTTAATCTGTGTTCCTACTATTCAATTTTTTCTAAATTTTTTTTTTTGTTTTCTTAAATGCATTTGCCTGTGGGCGCCAACATTCTCTTTCAATTTTTTTTTTTAGTAATGTGACTCTAGTTGAATTTTTGAGTAGACTTGAACATTGATAACCTGGTGCCATATGAATAGTCCTTCCTTAATGAACTACCTATAATTAGTTTGAATAGTTTTTTCCGTTTAAGATAATGGACATCTTAGTTTGAACTCTCTATTGTGTGTTCCTACTATTAATTTAATTTTTTCTTTTAATTTTTTTTTTGTTTTCTTAATTGCATTTGCCTGCGGGCGCCAACACCCTCCTTCAATTTTTTTTTTTTTAGTTATGTAACTAGTTGAATTTTAGATTCTGAGTACACCGATGAATGTATTGATTTTACTATGATGTGTTACAACTATTTAATTTTTTCTAATTTTTTTTTTTGTTTTCTTAAATGCATTTGCCTGCGGGCGCCAACACCCCCTTTCCATTTTTTTTTTTAGTAGTGTGACTATAGTTGAGTTTTTGTGTAGACTTGAACATTGATAATCTGGTACCCTATGAATAATCCTTCTTTAATAAACTAAATGTTTTAAATAGCTTTTCTGTTTAAAATTATTGGGCATATTTGTTTGTGCTTTGTCATATGTATTCCTTAGGTAGAATTTTCTCCATATTTTTTTTTTTGGTTTCTAAAATGCATTTGCCTGCGGGCGCCAAAACCCCCTTTCAATTTTTTTTTTTTTAGTAGTATGACTCTAGTTGAATTTTTGTGGAGACTTGAACATTGATAATCTGGTACCCTATGAATAATCCTTCTTAAATTAACTACCCATAATTATTTTAAATAGTTTTTTCCGTTTAAAATTATGGACATCTCAGTTTGAACTCTTTAATGTGTGTACCCATTATTTAATTTTTTCTAATTTTTTTTTTTGTTTTCTTAAATACATTTGCCTGCGGGCGCCAACACCCCCCTTTCCATTTTTTTTTTTGAGTAATGTGACTCTAGTTGAATTTTTGTTTAGACTTGAACATTGATAATCATTACCCTATGAATAATCCTTCTTTAATAAACTAAATATTTTGAATAGTTTTTCTGTTTAAAATTATTGGGCATTTTTGTTTGTACTTTTTCATGTGTATTCCTTAAGTATAATTTTCTCCATATTTTTTTTTTGGTTTCTAAAATGCATTTGCCGGCGGGCGCCAACACCTCCTTTCAATTTTTTTTTTTAGTAGTGTGACTCCAGTTGAATTTTCGTGTAGCCTTGAACATTGATAGCCTTGACTCATACGAATAATCCTTCTTTAATGAACTAAATATTATGAAAAGTTTTTTCCGTTTAAGATTATGGACATCTTAGTTTGAACTCTTTAATGTGTGTTCCTACTATTTATTTTTTTCTAAATTTTTTTTTTGATTTCTAAAATGCATTTGTCTGCGGGCGCCAACACCCCCTTTCCATTTTTTTTTTTAGTAGTGTGACTATAGTTGAGTTTTTGTGTAGACTTGAACATTGATAATCTGGTACCCTATGAATAATCCTTCTTTAATAAACTAAATGTTTTAAATAGCTTTTCTGTTTAAAATTATTGGGCATATTTGTTTGTGCTTTGTCATATGTATTCCTTAGGTAGAATTTTCTCCATATTTTTTTTTTTTGGTTTCTAAAATGCATTTGCCTGCGGGCGCCAAAACCCCCTTTCAATTTTTTTTTTTTAGTAGTGTGACTCTAGTTGAATTTTCGTGTAGAATTGAACATTGATAGCCTTGACTCATACGAATAATCCTTCTTTAATGAACTAAATATTATGAAAAGTTTTTTCCGTTTAAGATTATGGACATCTTAGTTTGAACTCTTTAACGTGTGTTCCTACTATATAATTTTCTCCATATTTTTTTTTTGTTTTCTAAAATGCATTTGCCTGCGGGCGCCAACACCCCCTTTCAATTTTTTTTTTTAGTAGTGTGATTCTAGTTGAATTTTTGTGGAGACTTGAACTTTGATAATCTGGTACCCTATGAATAATCCTTCTTTAATGAACTAAATATTTCTCTTACGTGGATCTAGAATCCAAAGGTTCTAAATCGCATTTTTTTCGAAAGTCACTTTGTAACTAAAATGGTTTAACATGCAGAAGTGCATCTTCTATGTTAACATTTATGATAATACGATCATTATTCACAATTTTTTTAAAAGAAAAGGTTGAAATGTGTCTAATTAAATTAATTACTATACCAATAATAAACCTTATAATTATTACATTGTTTCTTGATAGAAGATTAGTAAAAATGAGAAAGCGTTATTCAGAAAAGGTTTATCTAACTATAAGAAAAATAATAAATATACAAAAAAGTTCTAGTTAAACATAATTTTTTTGTATTTTAGGATGAAAAGGTTCTAAATATTCTAATTTTATGGAACCTTTTCATACTAAACATTTTATAATTTGTATATCAACCAATATACCAAATTATTATTTTAATGTTGTGAATTAAACTATACAAGTTTCTGCGTACTTTAAAACTTTAATTTTTAAAAATTTTTTTCAAGGAGTAAAACTTTTGAACTCAAACCTTAAAATTGCTTTCCTAGACAATTTTATAAATATGATTTAGAACCCTTTCATTCTCGACCCACGATTAGTTTTTTCTGTTTAAGATTCTGGATATTTTAGTTTGAACTGTATCCCTACAGTATAATTTTTTAATTTATCTAATTTTTTTTAAATCAGTGAATTGCATACCGGGTTTAAAATGGAGTGCACTGAGTTCCACAAAATTGCGAATTTAGTGTTGGGACGGTTATACATCTATTTATTAATACATTTATTCATTTAGAAATAGAAACACCCCACCTCCTTCAAATTAAGAATGTTTTTTTTTATCACACTGCCATCCACCACCTTTGTTGAGAACCGTTTTTCTAATTTCAATATTCTCTTTCATGTAACACAAATTTAATACATATATTATAACAGTAACTAATTCAATAGTGAGATACACTAAGGAGAACTGTAATAAAGATTTACCATTTTTTTATTATTTGAAAAATATAATTTTTAAATAATATTATAAAATTTCTTTTTATTCCTGTATATGCTTATCCCAGCTTATGAATTTTAAAAAAAAAAAGTCTCTAATCTCTTCCAGTGATTGCTTCTGTAAGTTTTTTTGATGTTGATGTTGGCGGCAATGTTTCAAAATATTTGATATTATATTTTTAAATACCTTGTTGTCTTGTGTTGTTATTTTTCCAACCAGACAGTGATTCTAAAATACAAAATTAAATAATTGATGGCGATTAAAATTTAAATAGGTCAATAAATGTATAGGAAGCAATTATTGTAAAAAAAAAAAATATAAGCAATATAGGTACATGGTTAAATCATATCTTTGGATCTGAAAAGGAATAATCTATTAGCAGGTTGTAATCAATAATAGTTAGTAGGTGGAAGATAATACTTATAAGTAACTGGATATAAATGATAGATAATTGAAAAAAAGTGATACATAAGTGTTTGTTGAATAACTGAATAATACCTATCGTAACATACAAACATGACCCATACAATATAGTAGGACACAGGTATTATAATAGGTACCTACTTAAAGGAATTATGCTATATTTTAAAATCATATTAATATATAATATACTGTTTATAGCCTTATTAGCATTTAAACCAAAATAGTGTATTACCAAAGTATTACCTTCTTAGCAATACAGCCCTTTAGGTAAAAATTTTACTAATATCTATATTATACTACTTCAATAAAATAAAATAATTTTTTTTTATTTACATATTTATATCGGTGCTCTAATTTGATATAAGATATACTTGTAAGATACTTATAAGATATACTAATGTTTGTTCTGTAATTGTTTTAACTCGCGGACCAGTTTGTATAGTTAAGCTTGGCATGCGAACTATAACTGAAATAGAAACCAGAATAGGTACATTGCTAATCACTACGATTTCTGTAAAAGAACATACGATTTATCAATATACCGTATAGGCACTGAGTATAATATATAAATTCTATGGATTTATCATAGTAAATAATATCTTTTAAAATATCTATGGCAATCGTCAATTGTCGAAATTCGTTGGCGAAGATTAACAATTCTAATAATTTCAGCAAAATAATTCAGGCAATCATTTTTTTTTTTTTTACTTAATTCAATACAACATTACACACAAGGTTGCAAAAAATTTACACTTTTAAACTCCGATCCGATTCTTATTTTAACGCTATTCCGTCGTGTCCTAGTATTTTATCGATCACATCTATTGCACATCTTACCCAAACCACTGCATAATTAATTTTGTATCTTGACGGGAAATATATTTGTTGAATAATATTGTAAACGAGGACGTCCAAAAAAAATGTTTAAAATTCTACAGAGAAACGCAACAAAAGTCACCTTTTTCTTATTGATTGATTCATAAAAAGAATATGTTTGTATCGAAATGCGTATGCATCGTGCATCTATAGTCTATACACCATCTTATATCCTATAGACTTATCGATTTTTTGTTCTTTTCAGATATTCCGCTAATTGATGGTGTATACAATACCTGATACAATATATTATTATGTACCATTCATATACACTGTTTATGAAGAGAATGTCGTTAGTTCGTGTATATGACTTGTGTTCAAAAGTGTGGATTTAGATTTTGCGGCGGGGTATGACGCGTTTTTTAAGTGTGCAACCACATTCCTTTGTCGAACGGAGTAGCGATTAAGTAAAATAATGTAATTCTAATAATATTAAGTACTGCAGTAATGCACCTATTTTGCCTATACTATACGCCGGGCAACACGTCATGTAATATTATTATTTATTATTTATATTTATAGTTTACTAGCTGTCAGCTGAACCCGTATACTTCGTTGCCCATTAAAAGTCTATAATAGATTATGGGATCAGTATATTTTCAGGTGGGTATTTTATTGTTAATTAATGCGAGGGAATATTCTATGTCTAACCTCAAACGCTCGTAAAAAAATAATATTTAATATCATATTAAGCCTATTAAGCTGGCGGGGCCACTGTTGTATTTTTCCCATCCAGTTTCCTACTTTTCCGTATTTTCATAAAATGGTCTTTCATACAAACCTTGTTTTGACATTGACGAATACAACAGTAAAAAATCAGTCATATCGGTGGAGCAAAAATAATAAAATAAAAATATAGCATCATATTATAGTACCTATACAAAGACTATATGTCCGTTATCACTGTATCAATACTATTCTGAAAGCCCTTTTAACTCGGTAGCCACGGGACGGTGGCGAAGTATGTACGACTTATGACACTATATGCGACAAGTAGCATGGGCCGGGAGTTAGCCCAGGGCGCTCGCGAGTCGGGCGAGTGTCCGCCCTCGGAATGCTTCTCAGTGGAGGGTGCAGTGCCATAGAAGCTGGCAAGCCCGGATCACGGGTCAATTGGGCCCCGGGACACCATACACTTAGTAGGCCCCCTTTCAACTTTACCTTCAAAATAATTGTATCATTACATATTAGCGACTTTATATTATAGTATAATTTTTTATTATACAAAAATATACAGAGTGTATCTTATGTCATTGCACGCGGGTTTTTGTTAACATTTATGTAGGTATCGATGATATGGAATTTCAACAAAAAAAAGACGTGTTTCTTTAATTTTAACAGGCAATTTTAGATTCCGAGTGAAACGATGAATGTATTGATTTTACAATTATGCGTGTTTTTTGTGTCTGTCATCACCTTTTAAGACAGTATAAGTGCTTGGATTTTCTTCAACAATAACTTTTCTGATAGGAAATTGGTACTTTGGGGTAAAGTAAAAATTTCCCAATAGTTTTCAAAAGCGACGTGAAAAACAAAAGAAAAACGGGAATTTTTACGCAAAATCTATTTTCGAAAAAATCGATTTTGGTTTTTGGTGTAACTCTAAAACAAATGAGCATATATACATGCAATTTTCACTGGTCGTTTATATTTGCATTTTCTATACACAATACAATTTTAAAAATATTTTGATTTGTTTTGAACTGTTTAAGAATATTATTTGTTTCCAATTGTATTAGTATTTTTTTCAATGAATGTCAATAAAACTTTATTTGTCGGGTAAAAAAGCTTGAAAATTTAATACAAGACTCTTACTATATTTTTACAATGATATTTGAAAAATATTAAAAATCCTTAGTCACAGTTTTTATTTATAAGCATTTAAAGTTCAAATATTGACAAAATACGGAAAAATCATGAAAATTAGCAAATTATTTCGAGTTGAGAATTCATAAAAATTTTTCTTTTTAAATCTAAGATTTGAAAATTTAATATAAGATTCCTCATAAGTTTGTCTACCTTTATCAAAAAAAATGTCTACAAGCAAATCAAATTAAATTTTTATGAGCGTTTGAAATTTATAAAATGTTCAACTTTTATAGCTAAGGATTGAAAATTTAAAACAAGGGTCTACGTAAAAAAGTTATATATAAATTACTTTATTTACAATAATATCATCAAATATACTTGGTAATATCATAGGCTGACTGACCGTTTTCGCTCAGAATCGTTTTTCTTATACAAAGATATTATATCATTGAATTCAAATTTAACACCATCCATTACAATGACTCACTTATAACCTACTGTACAGCAGAGCGACATCCACTTACACCTTTTTTTTTTTTAAACTGTATTGGACGCGTTAAAAAAATATATTTTGGGGATAAAGATGGGCTCCGGGACCGTGCCCCCCCCTTAATCCGGGCTTGGAAGCTGGGTCGGATACGAGTGGGTTTGAGGCTTTCGCTAGTGTAGAACGCAGGGAGGACCGGACCCTGCGGGTTGGCTCTGGTGTTAGCGTCGGGATGATGCGGGATACACGGGATGCGGTAACCGTGGCGGAGCAGTCCGTTTTGATTGCGTGGACATGGGAGCAATCTCGTCCACTCATCACCTCTGTGGTTCAAAGGAAACGATCAGCGCTATAACACGGTCCGACAATTGTAACGGCCTCGGCGATTTATCAGTAGGCGACTTGTATCAATACTATATAATATCTAGTGGCATCGATGGGAGAATGTATTTTAAAATTTAAAAAATGATATAAAGTATAAAATGTTGTTGTAGCAGAAGCTAGAAACTAGAGTTTATTCTTATAGCTTTTAATTATTCAAATGTATTGTAATTGATTGTATACTCTAACCTAACCTAACCTTTTTTTATTATAGATAGTTTTTTTCGATGTATGTAATATAAATTTCAGAAAAAAAACATAAAAATGCAATACAAGGATATAAGTTGTTCTTTAACTTAAAAATACCAAAAATTTATTTGTACACATTTTGTTATTCTTACACAGTAATACATGTCAAATTCAAATTTTAATAAAATTGGATATTTTAACGAAAAATAACGATTATGCAGGTAGTTCCTTTTTTTGTTGAAGGTACAACATACAATAAAAATATTAATAATATATTGTTTTAAATACTTCCCTCAAACATAAAGTGTTGCCCGACATAAAGTATATAGGCAATACAGGTACATTTATACTGCAGTAATCAATAACCTAACAAAAACACTCCGAGTAAAAAAAAAAGCTTAGTCTAAAAAAGTACCTAAAAGTTGTGATATAATTTTATAGCTAAGTCTTTAAACTATAGATATCATTTATGTTAAAAAAAGTCTGCTATATAATTGAGCTTAGCTTAGTAACTTTAAAACACTTGAATAGTATACACTACCTATTTCAATGATAATAAACTATATTATGTAGTATGTACTAATTATGCTATAGTATTTTTAAATTTTTAATTTAAGTCGCCAAACTAAGATCATTTATTTATCGGACCATTTTAACATAAATTATATCGTCTCGTTTTTCTGGGCTCAGTGTACGGTGGAAATTGGAAAGTGAATTGAGGTTATTATTGAGCTATAAAACGCATTTCACGTTTGCCAAAAATCATAAATGAAAATTATATTTTCACTTTTATTATGGTTAAGGTTCAATTTAATTACAGTGATATCTAATATTACTTAGCATTTCAGACAATTATAAAAGTTTCTAGATTTAGATTTGAAAACAGTATTTTGTGTTATGTACTATTGACTAATGGATTAATAACTAAATATCTAACACTATAATGTAATTGGTTTCACAAAAATGCATGGAATATTACAATAGATTATGGAGTATAATAATATTACAAATGAAAAAAAAGGTATTTGCATACCCAAGATAGTAATGGACTAATCTCTGTGCAAACATTTTAGTCAACCCACAGTTCTAAAAAATTAAAACATAGGGCCCATAGCATTTGCACAAATTTACATCACCAACGTGGCACAGTGAACGCAACAAAATAATTTGTTACAATCAAAACATATTTATTAAATGAATACCTTAATTATATTTAGTTCCAAAATAAGTTAATTATCCCCATAGCAATAAAGTGTGTATGGTGCAACACAAAACTAAATGTACTATAGGTAATATAATATGACTTATACATTTTAAACAAATTTTAATTAAAAAGTGCTTACAAGTGGTACATGGTTATATGGTAAATTATTAAAATTAAAATTAAATTAACAACAAATACACTTTTGAATAAATAACAATTGGAATAATTCATAGGTATTTAAAGATAAAAGAGGTAAGTTTTTAGTAAAGAAAATGTAAATATTTCAAAAAAATAACAACATACAACCAAATCACTAAACATCTAAGACTGTTGAAATATTTTAGTGCAATATAAGTTTTAAACAATAATGATTATGGTTTGTTTAAGCTTAAAAATATAATATTCATATTATTTATATTTCATAGCACAGAAACGAAAATTAGTATTCATAATTTTATGACAGATTAAAAATTTAAAAAATAAATCTATTGGAATAGTACAATGTTAAAATAGTATTGTCAATCTAATAACCTATATGCTAGAGTGGAATGAGATTGTATACCTGTTATTGTAGTTAACACTTAACAATTTGATAAAATTTATAAAAAATAATTGTACATCATAAAAAAATGTAACAGCATTCCTAACATTTTGATTTACATGTGGAATTTGAAAAAAAAATACAATTACAACCTTCTCTTAGTATTGTATTTGTACTTATATATATTAATCTCAATCAAAATATAATAGCTGATAAAATATGTTTAATAATTCACAAGAAACAGGAGTTAGTGACTGAGGCCAACTACTGCGTGACACCAGGTCCCAAAAATATTATTAAATGAATATCTATATAGTTTTTAAACAAGTAATTACTTTAAAACTAAAAATGGAATACCAATTTATTTAGATGATGGATTAAAATATTATGGTTTCTTTAAATTTAGAACACAATAATAAGGATTAACGCCCTGACAAGTTATATGATTAATATTCAATTATTGACTAATAAATTAAATACATCAAAATTATATGGTAATGCCTTACAAAGCAAACATGGTATCACCTTGTTTTTCTTTGTTACGTCTTGATTCATTTTCGTTATTTCCTGTGGGTAAATTTTCAGCAGCTGCTGCTCTTTCTGCTAAAAATCTCTCAAATTCACTGCTTGATAGAGATTCTTCGATTTCACCTCCAAGTCTTGTAGAATTTCCTGGCTAAAAAATTAAAGAAAAAAGTAGTGATGTAAATAATAAATAAGTAGATTGATATTGGATAGAACAATTATTCATTTTTCATTTTATTTAAAGTGTAATATATTTTAATGACAAAAGAATAAGACTGTTATGTTAAAGGTAAAACAAAACCATTAAAATAGAATTATTATGTATGTTTATTTAACACATATTATATTAAAACAAATATACTCAGCAGTGCTAAATAAATGCTTCTAATTAAAATCTTATAAAACTAGCATTTTTCATACTATTAACATAATTTGATCAAATGTAGTACCATTGTTTATAAATGGTATTACTAATCCATATTTATTATTATTTACTCACATTTTCACTGAGCCAAGCTGCTATTTCATCGAAATCCTGTTCACTATGCATCTAAAATATTTAAAATATATTTTTTAATAATAAACAAAATAATTATTAAATAAATGGTTAGAAATATTTAAAATAATTTATTGAAACATTTTACAAATAATAAACAGTTAAAAAAAAGAAGCTTTATTTAATTTTAATGTAATTATATTAAATATTTAAATATCAATTTGCAAAAAAATTAAAGTATTAAAATAATATAATTATATAAATGTATACAATATTTTTTCATAGTGGATATATCATATACATATAACAAAATAATTGTATGAACTATAAATTATTTACATTAAACTATTGATTAGTAGATGCATGAGTACTCAAATTAGAAGCAAATTTTAGAAGTGTGCTTAAACTTTTTTGTAGAAAACATAATTATTGTGTATTGTATTTATTTCTAAAAGTATAATTAATTGAGTTAACTAAACATACCATACTAAAATTGCATTAAACTATATTAAAATATTTTGGAAAAATGTCTCATGTTATATTAACTTTAATTATCATTGATCGAATATACATAATATAATCTTTTTTATTTAAATTGTGTTACGGTGGTAGTATTTGGTGATTATTAATTAGAACCAAAAAATACTAATTTAACTAAAAAAAGATGAAAAAAAAGATATTAGCATGCATTTTAATTAATACTGTATGTATAGATACAAAAACTTATGATGCATAATCTTGAAAAAAAAATAATAAATAATGGTTTTAATTTTTGCATAACATATAAATGGAGATAGTCAGATAAAATTACTGATATATTATGTCAAGCAAGTAATGTTAAAAAATATTATCAGGGCATAATTTCATTTTATAAACAATGTACTCTTACCCTGATGACATCTTCATGAGCACAATCCTAAGGTCAGAACCCACACAATACACACACAAGTATTACAAAAACGATAACAATTGCTTTATACAAACGTGATTTCAATTATACAGAATATAGTATAATCTATTAATTTAATACTTAAACAACAATATGGATTATTATTAAGATATAAAGACACTTGAGGTGGATACTTACATCTTTTGTTGTCACATTTTGTGATCGAGCTTGAGTCAAAGAAGCTAAACTGTTAACTTGATCTGGCTTTAAATTGGCATCATAACTACTTCCACTAAATATTTCATAATATTATTATAATTTCTATGCCCAATAATAAAATATTAACTTTTTCTATAATTAATATCAAATATTATTATTACCCAACTTTTGTATTTTCATATGATACTGATCGAGATTGAGCAAACATATCAAAGTCATCTGTGTGAATACTAGTAAGCAAATCCGCAGGTGGATTTTGTTTAGGCTTTTCATTATTAACACCTAAGATTAATCAATTATTAAACACAAAAAAAGTGAATACTCTTTATCCTTACATTTTTAGTTAATAATTTATATTTTACATTAAGGAAAATACTTAAAAAACTAACGTGTTGCACATTTTTTGTAGTGATATAACTATATTTTGTGTTTTGAGTTTGGGGTACCCAAATATTTAATCTACCACATCCCTTTAAATAAAAGTAATGTAGTAAGCATGAAATATATTTTTTGATATTTTGTTTGTTTGCTTTATTAGAATGTGTTTTAGAATCTACCTCTTTATTTGTTGCTCAGGTAAACTTTTATTCTAACTCACTATAGAAAGGTGGTAATATATTAGGATTTAATCTTTATGATATTGTATTAAAAATTAGTATAATTACTCAGTTTTGAGAATTGGTTTGAAGTTGTAGCAATTGGCTCATCAATAAAACCTTGAAGTAAATCAGTTGTTTTTATAGATTGACCATCAACAGAAATAGAGCTACATCCCGCTTCTCTATTTTTTTCGTATCTGCTATATCTATTTTACACAATTAATACTAGTAAATATATGTAATTTTTTTTGAAATTTTGATTAATATAAAAGCTAACCGTAGAAAAAGATTGTTTAAGTCATCATTGACTAGCAAAAGCTGTTCAGTAAGTTCACCGTCTGATAATTTAGCAAGGAGTTCAACAATTCTTTCTTGCATTGCTTTACATGTGGTATATAAATCCTAAAAATATGGTTTTTTCATAAAATATTTTTATTGTTTTGTAATCATATTAAAAATTGACTAGTTCTGTTCAAATGTCTAGTTTGTATTATTTTTATACTGAATTTGATTTTAGAGATCATATATTAAAAATATAAAATACATCCATAATAATATTGAAGACGCTACACCAGCTTAACACATTTAATATGTATCATATTTGAGTGTATTTGTTATGACGCTGATAAATTGGGATTTTAAAAATGAATTCTCAATATTAAATGTATGACTTGCATATTACTTATATGAGGTGCAAACAAAAACAAATAATTTAATCGTAATATTGACCATTATGTATTGCATTTATTACAAAGTTAAAGAGACCAATTATGTTATTTAGTAATTGTGAACGATGATAAATAAAGCCATTAGGCATCATCCACAGTGAACGTGTTAAGTTGTCTCCGTCTTATAAAAGTACAACATATCAAATTTGAGTTCAGTATAACTAATTTTGCATTGTTGGATATTATACTTAAGTGATTCGACCAATTATGAAATATAAAAGTAAGAACATGAGTTCTATTTATGTGTTTTTATGACATTTTAACAAATTAGCGGGTTATGAGTATGTAAAATATTAAATTTTAATAATGCTCATAACTTGCAAAATATTGTAAAAATCAATGACGGAATAAAGAGAATATTTTAATCTTAATGTTTAGTAATGGGCCATTTAACTTGAATATTAAAGCCAACGACACAAAATTGGAATTTCTGCACACTAATCTGTTTGTAAGACCAAGACCATAAGCTGGAATAACGCCCTCTAAATGCTGTTTTAAAAATTGTATGTATGTTAATTGTTTAACTAGTTACAGTTAAAAGTTGAACATCTGATCCATCTTCTTTTCCCGGTACCAATTCCGAAAGCATTTCATTCAATACTGTCATATTGCCACGAACTAACTCTAAATCAGAATTCAGTTTATTAAGTTGGTCTGGTCTGTTTGACCGGCTATTTGTTTGATCATTTGAATGTGAACTGACTACTGGTTTAAGCTCTTCAGAATAACTCTATAAAACAGTATAATATATATTTAATAAATATTTAATTTATATTTGTATAAAAGTTACTTTATGTGGTGTATGTATTGGAGCCATAGTATCAAGGTTTGTCATAGGAAATTCAATCCCTTTTTGACGAAGTTCTCTATACACAAGGTAAACTCCTTGTAGATCAGGTTGATTACGAAACGCATCTGCCCAACTTTGAATAAGACTTAACACTTTTTCCTGAACAATGGTTGGTGGATCATTTTTTGGACCTATATTATATCACATATTATGTAAATCAACAATTTATAAAAAATAGAATTAAAATAGTCTGCTTACCAATTAGTTTAATTAAATCCTGAGAAAATTCTTTGTTACAAACTAAAACGTGGAATCGTTTACCACAATTTTTAACACATGTTTCCAAAACCTATAATTAGTAAAATAATGTAAATGATTATAATCGACAATTAATTATAAATTATAATACTTACTGTCAAGGTATACATAATAATTTTATGATTTTTTCCTGCATTTTGAAGTAATCTTTTACGAATTGCTTTAATTGCATCCTTAGGACCTTCTTCTGTGTCATTAATCATATCACAAATTTCCATATTAAGTGACCAATTTTCAGAAGCCAAGCCCCCATCAGTTGCAAGTTCTATTGATAAAAACAAGATATAATATTATAATTTATAAGTTATTTAATTACTTTAAAATATATGTTGAATAAATAAATTATGAAAATTATTCTTTTTTTATTTTTATCATTGTAAAACAAGTTGAGTCTAATGTATATTTAAAGTTAAAAATAAGATTAACAGTTGATTAAGAAGATGCTATACCTACATCTGATGTTTCTACCTTGCCAACACATAACATGGTACATTAAATTTTCAGAAAAATCTATTTTACTCTGATATTTTTTATATTAGAGCAAACTGACCTATTATCAAATACTTTGGGTATTACGGAAGTTTTTTTTTTTTTACTTTAATTTTTAACCAAGTTATGAGCATTTTAAAATTGTATGTTTTATGCATTAGTGAGACTACATTATAGAACAGTAACATCTTCTTAACAGGAATCTCAATTTATTATGCAATATTGCATAATACATTAATAATAATATTAACTACATAGGTTCATAGTTGGGATAAGTACATAGATATACTCATTGGATATTATTTATATTTAGGTATGGTGTATGTTAGTTATTAAACATTTATATTTCTTCATATTTTCAACACTACATTAATTCTGTGAAAATTTAAAAAAACTTCAAAAACCACAACAATTTTGTACTGTTGCTGTGTTCTAACTTGTAGGTAATAAGAGAAGACTATGAAGTATGAATACAAAACGATTAGCCTTTGTTTTTATATTGCTGATCCTAAAACAGTTGCATACATACATAGTACTAAAGATACAATTGTATTAATAATAATGTACCTACACACTTGTTACTATTAGTTATTATGTACTTTTAAATAATCAAAAGTGTGAAAAGGTCTTAAAGAATAGTCTTAACATTATCAAACATACAGGTCCTGAATAATATACGTATACATGTATCATAGGTGTGACGACTGACGATGTAAATTATTTTTAAAATAAAATCATTTGTAACGATCAATATGGTTAAAGCACTGTGGATGAAAACAGAAACTCACCAATTTTTTCACCTACAGGCGTTGAAAATGGATTCAACGACACACCAAAAATAGTAGCCATTCTTTTTTTTGTAGTACGTATACGTTTAGGTAAAGTAAATAATATATTAAAACACAATAAAATATTAATGGGTACGTCAGTACAACTGTACTACTATAGTAAATCCAATTTATAAATTAAAATAGGTAATAGATAATAGGTATGGTATAGCCGTATAGACTATAGACTATATAATATTATAATAGAGTATAGGTAAATAGATAAACAAATAACAAATTTTATCCAACCAAAACAAAATGTTACGAAATTATAATTGGTTCTTAAAATGTGTGATTATTTTCATTTATTGACAAGTGAAAACGGCTACAGTGTTTCCAACATCAGTTTTAGGCGCCGGTGAATCGACGGCGTCAACGACAAGAACTCGTTAGTAACTTCAAACTTAATGACGTTCTCAGATTCGGCGTTTTGACAAATGGCAATCATACTGTAGTCTGTAAATTGTGGTTCCGTACTTTTCTATCTGATATACATAATTTAATGCGTGTACAATTTGTGCGCGACTATGTTTTTTGTATAGTGCTTTAAAGTATAAAAATTGGATTCAAACTCTACTCGTTTTACATGTAAGTAATATTATTTTTGTTTAAATTCCCTTATTTTAAAGTTTCAGTTTTAAGTTTAAGGTTGTTTTGTTGTTGTTAGTTGTCGGCATTACATGTTAACATTGTAAACGCTAAAAAAAAAATCATCAAAATGGCACATTACAAAGGAGCTGCCAGTGAAGCTGGCCGTGCTATGCAATTAATGAAAAAACGGGAGCTTGCTCAAGCTGAAATAGAGTTACGTAAGAAAAAAATTGAAGAAGAAATGAAACTGTCAAATATAGAAAATAAGTTTGCCAAACATTATGATTCTTTGGAGGCACAGCTCAAGAGCTCCACTATTGGTTTAGTGACCCTAGATGAAATGAAAGCTAAACAAGAGACAGTTGTTCAAGAAAGAGCTAAGAGATTAGTACAAAAAGAAAAAGAGGTGGAATTTGAAAAGCAAAGACAATTAGAGGCAAAATTAGAAGAAAAACGAAGACAGCAACGGAAGATTAAAGCATTGTCATTTATTGAAGATATGTCTGAAGAAAGCGAAGTAGAAGAAGAAGACGAAGAAGAGGCAGAAGAAGAATCTACCTTTCAACCTTTACCTAAAAAAATCAAAAAAAATCCAGATGTCGATACTAGCTTTTTACCAGATCGTGCCAGAGAATCTGAAGAGAATTGTTTGCGAGAAACATTAAGACAAGAATGGACCGATAAACAAAAATGCTTAAAAGAAGAAGAAATAAGTATTACATTCAGTTACTGGGATGGCTCAGGTCATAGACGTACAATTGTTATGAAAAAGGGTAATACAATTTATCAATTTTTACAAAAAGCACTAGAACAACTACGTCGTGATTTCGGAGAGCTTAAAACTATAATGGCTGACCAATTAATGTATGTTAAAGAAGATTTGATATTACCACACCATTATTCTTTTTATGATTTCATTGTTGCTAAAGCAAGAGGTAAAAGTGGTCCACTGTTCACATTTGGTGTTCATGATGATATTCGAATGGTTAGTGATGCTAGTTTAGAGAAAGAAGACTCGCATGCAGGGAAAGTGTTACTGAGAAATTGGTATGAAAGGAACAAACATATTTTTCCTGCTAGTCGATGGGAACCATTTGATCCTTTAAAGACATTTGCCAAATACACAATTAAAGATAAAACACAGAAACATGAAGCAACACAAAAAAACTAAAAATTGAATTAAATTAAATTGTAATGTAAAATATGTAAATACAAAAATTAACCAGTTTTATCAAATGGCTTCTTTGTTTTGATGTTTCAGGTATTAAAATCCGAATAAAATACAATAACAAGATTTTTGCAACTAGAACATTTGGTCTCAGGTTTGTAAAAAATGATTTTGCTCCACTTATTCTTGGTGGCAATTACTATTTCTACTTCTTTTACAATTGAAGTGAACCCTAAAATATTTATTAACAATGCTGAATGCTTAGTAGACTTAAGCACCCAATTAGTTAAAGGAGAATGTCGTCTATCTTTGGAAAATAATGATGACAAACCTGTTAACTCTGTTTTGTATGCATTTGAACCTTCAATTAAAAGTCACATTTCATATATTTCTGCTCATCAAGTTTTTGAATCTAATCGCTTGAGTTTAAATGTTAAACCAGTGACATTATCTGGCCATGAAGATAAGCAGTTTTATCAAATCGATTTTAATGTATCTCGGCCATTGCGATCAAAAGGTCGAGCACCACTTGTGGTTGAATATGTTTTGATTAATGCTTTATATCCTCATCCTGAAGAAATAACTCAAAAAGATAGACAGTTGATGATGTTTTATGGAAATGCTTATTTGTATTCACCATACAAAAGTCTTAAATCTTCTGTTAAATTCCAAACTGGAACAAGACGGGTAGAAGATTATACCAATATCAGTCCGGTATCATTTTTGAGCTCTGGAGATGTTGTTTATGGGCCCTTTGGTTCATTAGAACCATTTGCATATTCTCAAATCAGTTTACATTATGATAATAACACTCCATTTTTAAAAGCTACAAAATTAACAAGATCTATTGAATTATCCCATTGGGGAAATGTTGCTGTTACTGATGTCATTGACCTTGTTCATCATGGTGCTAAATTAAAAGGTTCATTTTCTCGTTATGATTATCAACGTGAAACTAACAGTGGAATATCTAGTGTAAAATCATTCAAAATGTATCTTCCAGCTTCAGCAACTAGTGTTTATTATAGAGATGTCATTGGTAACATATCTACATCAAATCAAAGAACACTTTTAGACTCCGTTGAGTTGGATATTCGTCCAAGATTCCCTCTATTTGGTGGTTGGAAAACTCATTATACAATTGGTTATAATGTACCAGCTTACGAATATCTATACAACAACGGTGAAGATTATTTTTTGAAGATGCGTCTAATTGATCATTTATATGATAATATGATAATCGAAGATGTAACAGTACGCATTATTCTTCCTGAAGGATCAGTAGACTTAGATCTAAAAACAACTCATCCAATTGTACGTTTACCAGATGGTTTACATTATACATACTTAGATACCATAGGCAGACCAATTATAAAATTACAAATGTCAAATGTTGTAGAAAGTCACATTAGTGATTTTGAACTAAAATACAAATTCCCAAAAGCCTTTATGTTCCATGAACCATTGATTGTAATTGTTGCTATTTACATTTTGTTTTTGACTGTAATTATTTGGGTTCGTTTGGACTTTTCAATAGCCAAGGATGGACATAGTGAAACGCGCCAACGTATATCTGGGATAACAAGTGCAATTATACATCATTTTGAACGTAGGGCTTCCATTTATAGCTCTTGGGATGAGGCTTTGAATAAATTGAAACATTCCAAAGACATTGGTACATATAATACGGCATCAAAACAAATTCAGACTGATTATAAAAATGAATCGACTAGCATCAATGAATTAGCTACTAAGTTAAAAACCGAATCAATAGAACTATCAGATAAATTGAATGAGGTACAAAAGGCAGAAAAAAATTTAAAAGAACTTTTTGGACAAACACAATCCTTATACACTGATAAACTTATAACGGGTAAGGTTGGAAGAAATCAGTTTGTTGAATTGGATAGTGGTCTCAAAAGAAAAAAAGATGAATGCCAAGAAAAAATCAATCAATTGTTAAAATCATTAAATTAGTCGTGTTTATGCATATTTCAACTCATCGTCGAGTCATAAAAATGTCTTTTCATAAATCTCTAAAAGCTGGGTTTATGTAATTATCATCACTGTCAAAAATGCGTTTTATATTTCTTGCTGCACATTTGTTTTTCATATTAAATTGATTTTAAAATTATACCTACTTAAAATACAAAATCAACATGTTTTATTTATCTATACTAAAATAAATTTGAATTATAAAATATTACATGCAGTAATAATGTAATATATATTATTATTTATGTACAATTATAATTTTGGAATTTATAATTAAATTCCTTTCCATTTAAAAATATAATTTTGTTCAATAAATAGTGTTTGTTTAATAAATTGTAATGTTCAATATAAATACTTAAAGATTAATAAGTAGGGTTTTTCTCCTGTTGACTGATTATTTGCTTATATTCTTTTTAATCATTCTAGAATGATAAATTACGTATTAGTAAATAAAATTATATCCAACATATTTAGTGTGTAAACATTTCCATAAATATTAAATACAAATTAAGATTTATCCACTTGTAGTTCTTTTAGTTGTCATTAAAATCATAAGTGTTTTTAAACCACTGTACTATTATTATTATTATTTTTTTAATAGATTACTAATTGTCTTTTTATTTATTTTATTTTTATTACAATACATTTTCATATATTTCCTTTTTCCTATCCTATGATTAAATGTTACTTAAGTAATATATAATTCAAGTTTCAAGTTGTTCAAATGTATTAAATAAATGATAAATGTAAAAAAGTCAATTGAACGTTGATTTTCAAAGAATATGACTGTCATTGTCTCACCAATTAATGACTGAGGGCCTAATTGGTAACCAATCATATTACAGATCAGCATTGATCTCCGGTTAACTCACTAAAATCGATGGTTCGAATTAACTTCAGTTCAAAGTACTTTAAACCACGATTAGGATATTGTAATATGCCCCTTTAGATTTAAACCAATATTGACGACCGGAGCCGGTAGGCGTAAGGAGCTTCTAGAATCTAGAGCGTTGAGCGTATGCGTAAAAACTCAGAATTTGAAAGTGCCTTAGCATATAACTTCAAAACGAAGTCTGGCTATGTAGTTTTGATTGCACCGTCATTCTTAACTCGTTGAAGTACATAGGTTTCAAAAAAAAAAATTAATATTCGTAATAGCTGCAGTAAACTAATGACGCGTGAATGCTCAAAAATCGTAAAATAGCGAACTTCATTAAGCCATAACTTCGAAACTAAGTCCGACCGCCAAATCTGACTTCACCATCGTACTCAGTATAGTTAACTAAATAAGTCTAAAAAAAAAATGGTGTACGGTAAAGTAACAAAGTTCCCAAAACTTTTAAACATCTTTAAAAAAGAGGCACAAATAGACAACTTACTACTCAAGCAGCGATCGAGGTTTTACTGAAAATTTAAAACTTGACTGTAGGCAACTCTACTGGCATGGATGCGTAGTGGCATGCAGGGCCGGACAGGGTCAAAAATCTACAGGGAAAATAAAAATAACGCCCCAGTTATAAAAACAACCCTAAAAAAACATAAATTTTCATATAAAATGATTGTATATTATTTTGAGAATTTGAACACTTAATATTAATATTAAAAATTAAAAAAATTAAAAATTGGTTACAAAGAAATGTTATCATTTTTATTTAAAATACATATGTCTGGACTCCAGAATACACATTAATACATATTTAGCAATTTGTTAAGGTTTGAGCTCTTTTGCTAAATCCGTGTCCACCGAGCACATTATTTTACCTCAGTTCCAGCCACTACGGCGGCACCGGAATAGGTGGGAGTTTGCGTGATGGTAATTGTCGCACATTTTAGGCGGTGCAGACGTGGGTTACGATAAGGTAGGAATTACCGAAGACAATAATATGACACAACACACAAGCATCTTTTTTTGACAATTTATACATTTTTTCATATCTATTTTGAGGAATTTCCGTAATTCTAAATAGTTTTCTGATACAATCGCATAAGAAAATTCGTTTATGTCTGTTGACAGGATGAGCCTTAACCACAGATTTCTATATACCTAGTGCAGTGTAGAAGTCTGTGACCTTAACCGATAAACCTAAAAAAAAAAACGTCCCTACGAAGTACGAGTACAAGTGGCGCTCCGGGAAACTCCCGGTATCCCGCATGCCCAGTCCGGCCCTGGTGGTATGAAGTTAGTAACGGTAATTATATACAGAAATTTGGATAAATACGTTTCTTAGGGGCCACTAATTTATTTACTTCAGTTGGCTATATCAGTGATTCTTATCATGATTGTCCATCTTTTTAATAGCACAGAATATATTCTGTGATAATAGTATTTGATAGAACTGCACGTGAGCCTGAGACTATTGCTATTTTTTTTTGCTGCCTATAACTATGTACAACTTTACTGACGACTGACCGCGGATTGACATCTCGCGTTTACCGTTTAATTGTGTTTTATTTTTAACTATTAGTCTTATATTCAATCAATTATGGATTCACAATCGTCTGGAGGAGCTTTTAAGCGTAAAAAAAAACGCATGTCGACTTACCAACGAGCCATGAAATTCTCCAAACGGGGAAAGTTTGGACACGGTTTTCAAATCCAAGACGAAGACTTTCAATATTTCCTTAATATTCTCAAAGTGTCAAAAGAAACATTCGAAAGCGATGATGATAAATGTAACTATTGTTAGCTTCTTGCTACTATATAATAGTTGCTCCAAAAAAATATTAAACACTAGGTACAGTTAAAACATTAAATTTAATATCACAAAAATATTTTTAGGTATTTTTGTGGATAATGTATTCAAACAATTGCATGGCAATGAAGTGAATTATTGTAGTAATCAAGTAGTGTCTCGTGTAGTAGACGACCTACTACCTGCGGCTAGTGATCATACTGTTTTAAATTTAATAAAACACTTTGAAAGCGATTTGCGGCCTATATGCTGTGACCAGTTTGCTAGCCATGTGCTCCAGCAATTATTACACGTTGCAATTTATAGAGCATATAAGGTATTTATTTTTATAGTAACTAATTTAGTATCTAGTTATTAAAATATTTGTATTATTATTTGTTAAAGGTTACCAAGGACATATCAGAAACTACTAAAGAAAATTATTTCAATTTTATAAATAAGCTATGCAAATTTATAATTAACAATTTGGAGGAATTTATTTGGGATACATATGCTAATCATATAGTGCGCAGTTGCATTGCTTGTCTATGTGGTCAACCATATTTGTGTTCAAAGACTCCACAGCAAAAAGGCGAAAATATAGACACAAATAAAGAACATAAAGATTTACTAAAAAAATATGCTGACTGTATAGTAAATATTCAGCAATTCTCGGGTAAAAAATAACTACAACTTATAATCAACTAAACAACTAAGGTTTTCATTAAATTATTTTCCAGAAATGCCTACAACTGATATCACTTCCGGACTCTTACAAGTATTACTTAGATCAATTTCACCTGTATCTAAAAAAAGATTTAAAGCCTTAGTTGAAAAAATAATGAGTGGATGTTTTCCAATAAGTGAAAGTACCTCTTTTGATAATATTTCTCAGGTTTTTGAAAACAATTCATGTTCTAGGTACTATTAAATTTATTTTCAAACATAATGTTAGTTACTAGTTGAAAAGATAAAATGGTTATTACATAAATTCATTTCAGACTCCTTGATGTTATAATTTCTGAATCACCAGAAAAATTGAACAAATTATTGTATGAAAAATATTTCAACGATAAACTTGCTGATTTAACAGTTCATCACAATGGGAATTTCACCATACAAAAAATATTATCTACAACTGCAGATGCTACTAAAGTAATAATATAATTGGAATAATTTTAGGGATTAACTACTCTTCTCGCTTTGTACACATTAAATTGCCACAAAAGAACCATTGCATACTCAATATAGCTTCTTCAATTGGATCAAAATTTAAAACTAATAATTTATATTTTTAGTTTGAAACAATTTTTGATCAATTAAAGGAAAAAATGCCTCAAATTATCAATCTTGGTTATACTGGAGTGTTATTAGAATTGTCTAATGCTTGTTTACGATTGAAGTGTAAACAAGCTTTATTCTTTAAAGTATATAATGCAATAGTAAATAAATAAAATTTTACTAGTTTGATTAATTTATACATATTTAATTTTTAATAGACATTATGTGAGTCATTAAAATGTAAAGAAGAAACCGAAGATGGCATTACAGTTTTATTACTTCTTGGGTTAAAAGTTGCTGACAATTTTGATAATTTGTGTAAAGAACCATCAATTCATATTCATGGATCCATGATAGTACAAAATATATTGAAGTTTAATAAACCAATCAAAGTAAGATATTGTAGGGATTGTGTACTTGAAAATAGCTTTAATTTATTTATTTTGCAGGTGGTAAATAATTTAAACAATTTAGATACTGAACGTCTTGTATACTTGCTTTGTGATGTAAAAGGCAGTTATATTGGAAATGCATATTTTGAAAGTGCATTTATTGGGGAAAGAAGTCGCGAAAAAATGATATGGAAATTAAAAGTAATCAAATAATTTGTTATTCATATTAAGTATTTTTATTTAATATTATTTATTATTAGGACTATTATACAACACTGGCAAAATCAAAAAGTGGTTCTCGCGCTTTTGATTGCATATGGAAAGTAGCGGACACAAAACAGCGTACTATGATAATGACGGAGTTTTTAAAACATGAATCTGAACTTACTAGCACACAATTTGGTTCTATAATTGCATCCAAATTAAATTTAGGCTTGTTCAGGCATAAAAGGGATGAATGGATAAAAGCCGATCAAGATAAACTTCAGACTGTAAAAGTTTTTGAAATCAATAAATATTGTTGAATTTTTTGTACAATTAGTAGTTTTATTCTATAAAAGTTACAAAAATAAACAGTTTAATTAAACATAAATATTCCAATTACTGCCATCTTCGGGCAAAAGTTGATTAGTGACTAACAATATGACATCCAGTATCCACCAGACTCCACCACCTCCAAGTGTCAATAGTTTTCCAACAGCTGTTCCAGTTTGTCCCAGACAAAATCTGTCCATACCAAGGAATCCCAGTAAAATTGAATACAACAGAGTTGTTAGAAAATAATAGCCACCATATCTGTAATAATAATAATAATAGTAGTAATAGTAGTGGTGTAAGACTATGTAACACATCTTTTATTAAGAGAACGACATACTCGCATAATATATCTCCCTCAAACGCACAGCATATCAAATTTTTGAACATTAAACTCTGGTTATTTTAATATTGGTGTGAAAATTATCTGTGCTTAAGTGTTGTTAGGTTTTTTTGGATTTTAATTTTTGAGCTATACTCCGGCATATGTGAGAACATTACTGAATCTCGACCAAAATGCTTCCAATTCTGTGCATCTCCCACTCAATGACAAAGGTTTGGCGAAATTCTATATAGTAATTTATATTTATACAACCTATACCGTCATGGCACAAAGTGGAGGAACTTGTGCTTCGGATCGATACATGCACATAATGGTAATGTTTTCTTGTGGGCCGGAGTAAAGATATGAACATTTCTAATTTGTAATATATTACATACTATTTTCATATTTTGCTTAGAAATTAAAATAACGAAAAAAGCCGAGAGCTAATCACAGTATGTTTTTATCTTAAACTTTTATAATAGGTCAATTCACTATAATATTAAAACTAACAACACAGAATCAATTTTGATAAACGCACATTTGGTATGCCATCGGTTTGTAAGATAGTGACAACACCTTGCAAAGATAGGGGCCTCTTAATAGTAAAACAATTATAAATATATTATTAATTTATACTTCACACAAGGAAATCCTTTCTTGTTGAATTTTCTATTGCCGTGACATTCTATACCCGGTAAAACCATGCATTGAACTGTTGTTTTTTCTACATCTCATATCTATAACTACCTCCATACTAAAATATAAAATCACAATATATCATAAATTTAGTTTATATTGTTATTTGTTATAGTCCCTACATTATTGTACCTTAGAACACCCGCCTGTCATGGCATCATCTCTTGTTTTGTTTCCTTTTAAGTCAACTAGGTCTTCACATTCAATGAATTCCATCGGCCTAGATATTATTATTAATATTTAAAAATTACTAAAAATAGATTGTAATTTGACATGGGTAAGCTGGTAAGGCTATAATACAAACTAATAAGTATAACAAAATTATTTACAAGAAAGAGCACATGACCAACGGCCCAGAAGGAACATAGTTCAGCTCTGGTCATGTTCCAAACAATGATGATCGTTTTTTTATTTTTTTAATCCGCGCCATGTTTTTTCTTGACATATTTGAATTCATTGCCGCATGACAACAAAGGCCTGATACCAAAATATATCCTAATACTGACCAACTATATTTGTCATTCATTGTCTGTGATCATGACGGATAACAATACAACGTAAAAAGTAAAAACGGTAGATTTCACGTCTTCCTAACAATATTTCACAATATAATTTTTTTAATTTTAATACATGTAATATGTATTATTTTATATTAGTTATTCACATATTAGACTATAATGTTTTTAGTTTTATAATTTGTTTTTAAATCAATCAGACAATAAATGATAACACTATCATTGTCATACTATCACAATATTACTAAGGAGACTTTAGATCATGACTATGGATCATGAACTAAATGTCTTAGTTCAGGTTGCAGTGTCCGAAAATGATAAGGTAGTTAGTTTATTACCACAATACCATACCCAGCATAGTACAACGGTCCTTTTCTGAGACGGTACAACGACGACCGCTTGTGTTATCTATTGGTAGAAATGTTTGTATGTTTGTAAGTTATAAAATAATCCCTATATTAATAAAATGTTTACATCTCAACATGTTAAGGTATGAAATATTGAATATAATAAAACTTGAGACTTATTATACTAATTTTTGTTTCTTGAATTCTGTGTCTTATATGTTTATACGAAATAACTTAATCTAAAGGAGATATACTGATACGTTTATGTATTATAATTAATATATATAATCTATTATACAATTAAGTACAGAAAGGTTACTGCAGGGCAAGTATTGAACGTAATATGAAAAATTTTATTGATAATAGGTATGTTATACTTTTGATTACTATATTTGAATGTAAATTTCAGGGCTTGAAACCGGTTACCGGTTTGTTTTTTTTTTTTTTTAATTTTACGGAAAACAGGTTACTATGACCAATTTTCGGGTTTGGTATAAAACGCTTCCCGGTTGTTGTAAGTTAACATTTTAAGAAGCGGTTGGTTAACATTAACGGGTAACCACCAAGTTAAATTAAGGGGTAGGGTGGTTTAAAGTGGTGTTAGTCGTGGTGGGCGGTTTATATTTCGTTGTTTTTGCCTTTGTTTCGTCCTACCCCCACACCGAAAATCAGAGTAGGATCCAGCCCGAAGAATGCGAGAAGTGGTAATATTTTTTTTAAAACCGGTCAATTCAACCAAACCGGAAATATAAAAAAGTAGTTATATAGTCAGTTGAGAAACAATAAAGATCCATAGGCCACGATTTTTTTATATGTTATAAAGTTCATTTTAACAAAAATTAGTATTAGTAGTAACACAATTATTAAAGTTGTCAATTTTATTGCTAAGGATGAAAATTTATTAAACAAGTTGCTCATAAAATAGTTCTAGGGAACGAAAAAAAAAAAATCTAAATTATCTATTGTTAAAAAACACAGTTAATTTTTACAAGACATTTAACTCTAGTTTATACAAACTGGACACTTTCAAATGTTAATTTTATGTTTTGGGAAAAAATGACTTTAACCTACTTGTTTGGTAGGTACATAATACCTAATAGTAAAATAAAATTACTTGAAGCAGTTTATTTAATCACAATATATTATTTGTTATTACTTATTTAGTTATTACGGTTTTGCTCAGAATCGTTTTTTAGTTTGTTTATTTTTAATAATTAAGCATTGGATTTATTATAATACTAAAATATAGTAGGTGTATTTCTTTTTTTCATTAATTTATTGTAAATACCATATAAATTATATATCATTAATAATTTTTTGAAACATGTTTGTTGAGAAAATAAAAAAATAAAAATGATTTTACTTGTCTTGTAAGGGTACCGACATATATGTAAAAAAATAAATAAATATAATAATAACTGTGGAATTTTTAGGCCATTATATAGGTTGTAACGCATTCGTGTTTGTATGTATTCCATTATTTAATAGGTACCTATTATACGAGTATATGAAGTATCTATTCATAAGTTGCGACACGTCAGGGCTTACAGTCTAGTTGACCATCCGTGAATATATAACTTTTATGTGGTCTGGTAAATCCATGTATAGTATTAGGTCGCAAGTTTTTTTATGAGGACATTTCTTCTCAATACATTCTCCCGCCAGTTGCCCATAGACTCAATGTTTGAGAAGTTAACTTTTTTTGGTACCTAATAAATAACCAATATGAGTTATTATAAAGTTACCTATTGAGGTAACTTGGGTTTTAAAACTCGATTACTGATTTTAAACACGTTAATGATGGACCAGTTGACAATATGACTGTTATAGCAGAAATATAAAAAATATTTTCAAAACATTGTCATTACTGCCTATATAAGTGATATTTTCAAGGTTGTGTCTTATGACGAGAAATAGAGTTGTGACATCCGACATCTCAGTGGGACAGTGGATTCTGTCCTATAACCAGGAAACTCTACTGCCAGTACTAAAAATATTACTGCTATAATAACAGTAATTAAAATTGACGTTACTCTTAGGTTGCTGGTTTTTTTCAAAATAATAAAATTTCACTGTTCCATCAACGTCGCGTTAGGTAACATATTGGTATTGATCTATTATAAACTAGAAAATAAAATAGGCTACCAATAAATAACCAAAGAAACATATAATAACCTACCAATATATTCACTAATAAAATAATTAATGTGATAAATTTGAAGCCAATTTCTTTAACAAACTCCTAAAAATATTTTTTGTAAAATGTAGTGTTATAATCTAGTTTAACTTGAATTCTCGTAAATTTTACTCAATAGTGAGCTACGATTGGCATAAATTTTTAGGGAACCAGTTAAATTAATAAATTGTTCCTATGCAATCCAGTAATAATATATTACTTTGTACACTTGTGAATATAATTACAACTAATTAGGTTATTCATAATAGCCTATTAAATATTCGAATTAGGTTATATTATTATAGGACTTTGTAGCTAACAAACACAGACTGTTAGATTGCAGTATAACGTACAGCACTACAGCAGTGTAGCGGTTTTCTACATGATGCCTTTACAATATACATGCTATTAAACAAACTTACAATTAAGGTTTTAAAAAAAAAAAGATATAAATTGTATTGATGTATACAATTATTAATTATAATAAAAGCATATGAATTTTTTTTAATAACAAAAATTTAATCAGCCAATTACTTAAAAAAGCATTCAACTAGCCAAAACATTGCCATATTTTTTAATGAAAACCAGTGGTCGGGACCGCTACCAGTTTTTTTTTTGTGCACGCTAACGCGAGCTACTACCCCAAAAAGTAGTTTCGTCTACCGCTATCGTACCGCTTATCGCTTACTTTTCGCTAATTTTAAAAAATGTTCTTATTGAAAACTAGTTGTTTGTAGTTTTGTACTGATTTGACAATTAATTAGTCCACTGGACAGGACCAGGACAAAAAACTTCACTTAATACACTAATCATTATCAGAAGATAAATAAACAATAAATCATAATTGATAATTAAGTAATCCAAATTAGATTGTAGCGGTGCGACAAAAAAAATGATAAGTTGCGATATTACTATAGTAATTACTTGCTATCTATGCATAATAGCGAAGCCTACGTCAATCGCTCAAATAAAGTAGAGTGCTACTGTGGCCATCGCACATTATCGCGTTGACGACAAGGCCGACACAATGGAAAATCGTGGAAAGGAATGATTTATTAAAAATGCGGAAGGAAAAAAAAAATAAGGAGGGGGACTACACTTCCATGAAGGGAGAAACAAAAAATTAGGGGGAAGGTTAGTAGAGTGAAGAGGAAAACAAGGAAAAGAAAAAGGAATTGGTGGAAGCAGGTGTTGTGGGGGGAGGAGTACCACCTACAGGAGAAACAGAGGAAACTAAATCGAAGAATATATACTATTTATTATACCCTTGAATTGAAATTTGAGTTTTTTTTAAAATGTTTATTGAGCAATACCTAATACTCAAAAGTCGAATGATTTATAGATTACTTATAATAGGTACATTTAAGCGTAGAAAAGCTTCGTGCTTATCACTTCTATTGAATACTATGGTTAAAATATTATCCGTCACGTGGTTAAAACGAAAAAATATTTCGCTATCATATCATAAAAATTCAAAAATTTGTCGATAGGTGTTGGTGGGTAAGCGATTGTACAAAATTAAAAAAAAACAAATCTCAAAAGGGGGGGGTCCACCTTTCACCCCCCCCCCCCTAAACCGCCACTGATGTAAAGTTTATCGTAAAGTTAATAATTTTGGCGGTTCAAAATGTATTTGGCTGCATTATTCTGTATGCTGCATTAACGACTCTAAAGAGCACGCGGCACGCCTATATGTATCTAGTACGAGAATTTTTTTTTGTGTAACCAATTTTTAATATTATTTATTAATTGAACGTTTTAATAAAAGGCGTTTTCGTTTAGTATTTTTTTGAATTTAAGTGCATATTTCAGTGCATATTTTAAATCATATTTTGCCTGTTTTTAGTGCTACTGCATGCATGCATATTCAACATTTTTTCATTGCATTAAATTCACAGCCCTGCTAAATACTTTTACATACAATCATACCTACCACAATAATGTTAAATGTCAAATTGTCAACAATCAACTGCTTCTTAACTGTAACACTAAAGAGGATGTCTGATTTTTAGCGCACCATTTATTTCTCTCTCTGAATTTCGTACGGGCATATAAATATATATTTATAAATAATTTACGCTGATAGGCCAACCTCAACTCTCCTAACCAAACATTTTTTTCCTTACTGTTCAAAATGAATACCAAAAAATTTAGATTTTCTTACTTTTTTAAACGAAATAAAATTTGTTTATGTTGAATATATTATGTAATTTAAAAAAATCTATAATATAATATTAATAGCTGAATAACCTGCGTTGCCCATGAAAAAAATTGTGATTAATTAACTCTTTTTGGGTTGGTTGTGTAATTCGATCTGAATAGGTATGAAAGTGAAATCATATCATGTTTTAATTTTTAGCCATCCCGCGTGGCGTTGCCTGTGAGTTGTTATGGTTATGCGAACAGTATATTATCAGGTAGGCAATCTGCGGTAGATTGCGGACACAGTAAGGAGGAGAAATGTAAATATAGCTTATATTAGCACAACTTTGTAGTTGAAAAAAAAATGTGTTTACAGTGTACCTAAAATAGTATTGAAGTATAGTTGAAATCCCGACTTTTTAGGGGGTTATTTTATTTATTTTTAATGGACATAGACGTAGTATAATGTGCTGGTGGGCCAACTTGACGGACATGAAAAACCGGCGTCCGTAATTGAACCCAGCTTTGTGAAATAATTCGAAATATATATAACTTTCAACCAAAGTTAATCATTTATAAACAAAAAAAAAGTTTCGATTTCTACCGTGAATTTTAAGATCCCTGTTTACCACCTCTTTAAAAAGCGAAATTAGAAACTTCTTTTTTATGCGTATCTAGATTCTTAGAGGAACCTAAGTATTCCATCTAATATAAAAATATAAAATTAAATTTATAATGTAAATATTTATGATGTTACGTGTGTCCGAACTGGTGGTAAGCGGAGTGCAAATGAAATGAACGTGTTTAATTTGTATAAGCACCGTGGCAAGGCAATGGAGAGATAATAACTAAATAAATAGAATTTGTACGTGCATTGGTTTTGTATCGGTTGTGCATTTTATCGTTCATTATAATAAAATTGGAGAGTAAGTATTGGTGTACGCGCAAGGCATGAGATTATTTTTATCGATAAACTTCTCGGAACAAACGGACGACCGGACGACGACGAACAAAAAAGGATAGGTTGGCAGGTAGCTGGAGACCCGTGGGCTGCCGTGCCGCACAATACGTATGGCAGTGAATAATTTATAATTGTTATGTCTCCACTAAAAACACAACATTTTTGAAAAATCCCTCCTTATTGCTTGATGAAAATACGAGAAGAACCTATATTCCAAATTTCAAGTCGGTACGTTGCGTAGTTTTGAAATACAGCGATCAATCAGTCAGTGTATTTTGCTTTTTATATATAGATTAAATTATTCTTGTACATAATTAAAATTTTTTTTTTTTTTTAAACAAAATTAGTTACTTATATGATTAGTGACATTAGTGACGATAAACTGATAAGTTTTTAAAAAATATTAATGAACTATTTTATTTTTTCGACTTCTTCTTAAAATGCTCACCTTGCCCGTACGCTAGAAATCACTGGGTTGTTAGTGTTGTTACTTTTAATATGAGATTGATTTTAACCTATTATCAAACTTTAATATTTAACCCTTTCACTGTGAATTAATTTTTTCTGTGATAACATTTTATTTTTTTTGGGTTTGCATATTTATTCTTTATAAGTATTAATAACTAATATATACCTATTATATATTTTTATTTTTTAGTAGAATAGTTTATTTTTTATTTTTTGGTCTTTGGATTTGTGACCTCTCACACAACTATACAGGTTCAGCCACTCTCTATTCTGCATCTCCATATCATCGGTATTCTGTCTATTCCATCTCTCAGAAAAAAAAAAATGAGGAAAAAAATTTTATGTAGGAATACACATTACAAGTACAAACTAAAATGCCAAGAATCTTATACGGAAAAAAAACTATTCAAAATATTTAGTAATTAAAGAAGGATATTATTCAAAGGCACCAGGTAATCAATGTTCAAAAGATTCATCTAGAGTTAAAATCAATAAAAAAAATTGAAGGAGGTGTCGGCGACCGCAGGCAAATGAAATTTAGAAATCAAAAAAAAAATTTAGATCAATTTACTTAGGAATACACATTAAAAAGGACACAAAAAATGTCCAGAATTTTAACAGAAAAAAACAACTCTTCAAATTGATTAAGCTTACTAAAGAATGCTAATACAGAGGTATCCTATCAGAAAAGTTACTGTTGAAGAAAATCCAAGAACTTTACTGTCCTAAAAGGTGATGACGGAAACAAAAAAAAAATTAAAAAAAAAACATCATTGTGTAAATCAATAACTCATCGGTATACTCAGAACTAAAATTCAACTAGTTACATAACTAAAAAAAAAAAAAAATTGAGGAGGGTGTTGGGGCGCCCGCAGGCAATGCTTTTATAAAACCAAAAAAACAAAAATTTGGAAAAAATTCTACTTTAGATTCAAATCACAAAAACTAAAATGCCCAGAATCATAACAGAAAACTATTCAAACTAATTATAGGTAGTTCATTAAGGAAGGATTTATTCATGGGCACCAGGTGATCAGTGTTCAAAAAAATGCAACTTTAGTTAAAATCATAAAAAAAAAAATTGAGGGAGGTGTTGGACACCCGCAGGCAAATGCATTTTAGAAAACCAAAAAAAACTAAATTTGGAAAATTTTAATTTAGGGGGGATACACATAAGCAACTAAAGTATCAAAAAAATCTTGGACAGAAAAAACTATTCAGAATAATTATAGGTAGTTATAAAGGAGAATCTTCATAAGGCCCCAGGTTATCAATGTTCAAGTCTACACAAAACTTCAACTAGAGTAACATTACTAAAAAAAAAATGAAAAGAGATGTTGGCGCCCGCAGGCAAATGCAATAAGAAAACAAAAAAAAAAATTGAGAGAAAAAAAATTAAATAGTAGGAACACACAAAGAGAGTTCAAACTAAGATGTCCATTATCTTAACGGAAAAAAAACTATTCAAACTAATTATAGGTAGTTCATTAAGGAAGGACTATTCATATGGCACCAGGTATCAATGTTCAAGTCTACTCAAAATTCAACTAGAGTCACATACTAAAAAAAAAAAATTGAAAGAGAATGTTGGCCGCCAAGCAAATGCATTTTAGAAACAAAAGAAATTTAGAAAAAATTGAAATAGTAGGAACACAGATTAAAGAGTTCAAACTAAGATGTCTATAATCTTAAACAGAAAAACTTTTCATAATATTTAGTTAATTAAAGAAGGATTATTCGTATGACTCAAGGTTATCAATGTTTGAGAATTCAGCTAGAGTTAAAGTCATAAAAAAAAATTGAAGGTAGGTGTTGGCGCCCACAGGCAAATGCATTTTAGAAAACAAAAAGAATTTGAAAAATTAAATAGTAGGAACACACATTAAAGAGTTCCAACTAAGTAGCCATATCTTAAATGAAAAAACAACTATTCAAAATAATAATTAGAGGTAATTCATTTAAGAAGGATTTATTCACAGGGCTCCAGATTATCAGTGTTCAAAAAAATTCGCTTTAGTTAAAATCATAAAAAAAAATTGAAGGAAGGTGTTGGCGCCCGCAGGCAAATGCATTTTAGAAACCGAAAAAAAATTCGGAAAAAAATTTGAAAAAATTTAATTTAGGAATACACATAACAAATAAAATACCAAAACTCTAGACACAAAAACTAAAAAACACAAAAAAATATTCAGAATAATTAGTTTATTAAAGAAGGGTTATCATAGGGTACCAGATTATCAATGTTCAAGTCTAAACAAAAATTCAACTAGAGTCACAATACTAAAAAAAAAAAATGAAAAGGGGGTGTTGGGCCGCCCGCAGGCAAATGCATTTTAGAAACCAAAAAAAAAAAATATGGAGAAAATATACTTTAGGAATACACAGAATACAGTACAAACAAAAATGCAATAAATATAAACAGAAAAATATTCAAATATTTTTAGTTTATTAAAGAAGGGATATTCATAGGTATTTGATTATCAATGTTCAAGTCTAAACAAAAATTCAACTAGAGTCACATTACTCAAAAAAAAAATGGAAAGGAGGTGTTGGCGCCCGCAGGCAAATGCGTTTTAGAAAACAAAAAAAAAATTAGAAAAAATTAAATAGTAGGTACACACGTTAAACAGTTCAAAAAAATATCCAAAATCTTAAACAGTTTTTAATGTTTTAAATTAAGATATATATAAAAAATTCAAAAAAGTCAAATATATAAAATTAAATTGAATGGTGCAACGTGAGACAGCGCCTCTTTTCAAATTATACAGTATGTACACAGGTACTCAGTGTTACTCCTAGGTATACCGGTTAATGTTGAAATATATTTATCCAATCAATCTATTAGAATTCAAAGAATTGAAAAAAAAAATGTTGAGAAACATGGGTGAAATAACACTAAACAAAAGAATACGCTGGAAGCTAAATACAACAGTACCTAATAACTACATTCCAAAACTTAGGTATGTATACATTTTAATAATACGAACAGTTATTTGATCAGAGGTGTATCACTGTAATAATGATTAGAAAATGTATAAAAATGAATGTAATTTATTAAGAATGTAAAAAAATGTGGGAAGGAAATCTTGAGAATTCTTTGACAATAGGATACCAAAACACAAAAACCATATTTTAATTAAAAAACTATTGATTTTAGACATTTCTATGTACAAAAAACTGCAGGAGTATTGAAAACATTATAAAATCCTAATAAAATAATATGTTTTTTATATTTTATAATTTTTCGTGGTAAAAAACATCATTATTTAATGTTGGCTGTATTTAAGTTTTTAATAACTTACTGTACAACTCTAGCTGACAGTCTTAAGACCGTGTTTTAAAAACTATGATAATTTGTTAACGTCTAAGTTCCTGTCCTATCTTACCTAAACCGACCAAATTAATAATATTTAAATATTTTCTTTCATTGTTATGTTTACAATATCGAAAACCTTGATAGTTAGTAGAAAAAGATCTTCGCAAAGCTCACGACCTGTCTCGATAGTCGTCCATCAGCACCATAGCTTCAACCAACCATAGGTTTACCTAACTAACCTCCTTATGACTCATTAGGACACTTTGAATAAAAAGATCCTGAGTTGCAGGTTGCCGAACTTAAGTTTTTGATTATCAAGTTGAACCTTAGATTGTTGACACCTTAATCCATGCTATGGATGGAGCCCATAGATAATAAAGATATGGATAGGCCACGTCTATGTTAAATACATTTGAGGCCACGTTCCCGAGGGGAAGGCATTTGAGGGCTCCTTTATATTGATAGCGATACTCGATATAGGTATACTTTATTTGGCCTCAATTTGTTCCCCTAGAAGACCGCTGATAAGACCATTATGTCCTATCCATATATTATTATCTATGATGGAGCCATATCCAGCTCACTCTTGTCACACATTGGAAGCACATAAAAGCGATCAACGAATCTCTATTATCAGCATCTTCCTCTCCACAACACACACTTGGAGACAACACATGCATCATGAAAGGTTTTTTTTAGAACAATATTTTAAAGATTTTTTTTAACTTTATGTTTTTTTAAAAATACCAGTATAATTTCGAGCATGGAGCAACTTTATAATGTATTCAAGTATTTTATTTGGATTTATTGAAACATGCTATGGAGGAGGTCTTGTTGGTCGTCCAGTGTTCGCAAATATATCAATTCATAATATGAAATCCCAGCCATGTCCCCATACTCTGATATTAAAAGCCATCCCACCTTCATATTCTCTATGCAAAAAGTAAATTTAGACAAATTTGTAAATCAATGCCAGTCTCTCTATTGCATTAATATTTTTGATTTCATTAATTTTCAGTATTTGTATAATTAGATTGGGAAAACATAAGACAATTCATTTACACAAGACTGTGACTATCACAATCATACTTTGATAAAAGTTATGATATAAGTACCTTCTATATTTGAATTAATCGTTTTTTTTCCCTGTACTTATTGGTGGACGGCACTTTAAACTACGCCCCTCAACCTACTGAGGCAACCTTGAGGGCATTTCTTTTAGGAAATTAATAAATCCTCAAACATAACTCTTAATTCAAGAGTGGTATCTAATACAATCATAATATAATATGAGTATAGTACATTTCGTAATATTTTTCATAATATTAACAGTTGGGGAGATTATAAAGTTGTATTTCAAACATAAATATGTGTTATGATATTTATGGACGTCACTTGCACCATGGCCCCTCGATATAGTAATGTGGAGACACCGGCACATCTCTTTTAGATAAATGATTAAATACTTAATCAAGTCTTCCAATTTACTAAAACATTTAATTTTGTAGATAATTTGAAATGAAGAGAGACGTGTGAATTGACAAAATATGTGGTTGTAAAATGACATTTGAACACGTGTTAAATGTATTATATTGAACTTAGTTAATTTTTTATAATGTACTATAATAAACATTTAAAACATTTATTACAATATACGTATAATATTATAATAGATTTCAAGTATGATTTTTTTAGTTTTTTTTTTGATAGTTACCTACCTATTACAAACAAGATACTTATTTATATTTTGAAGCAATATATGTTTTGGTATATTAGATTATATAAACTAAATTTCAGACCCGTAGTTTAGTATTAAAGTTTATGTGATCAGAGTCGTGGGACCAAATTTTCAGACTCTACTAGAATGTTGTAGTCAGTGGCGCCGAGTACGTACTTTAGGTGGTTCAATGAATGTGCTTGTTGGCATGGGGTGTATAATAATATAATATCAAGTATAAATTTAACAGGCCGTAATTTTAATTGTATAAACCGTGAACATATTTCAAAAAAAAAAAGAAAATTATGAAACTTTGAGTTAGTAAGTATTGTTTTATTAATATTGTTAAATTTGGTCTATAAATTAATAATTTTTTTTTATAGTCTGATGGTTAATAAATATTATAGGATCTATGTAGGTACTATTTTTATTTGTAAATACGTGATGTATTGAATACCTAATTCATAGATATAATTAGATAAATTAGTAATTTAAGTAGGTAATAACATTAATATTAATAATAGTTGTATATATATAAATAAATTATCATAGCCCATATTATGTAAGATAATTAGGTATATTATAATATATTTTATTTACAATAGTTTATTACATAATAATGTTTTTTTAAACTATTTAAAATTAACAAAAAATACTATTTTACATTTTTACTCGATTTTATTTTTATACCTAAAGTAAAGTTGTGTTAGCAAGGTGTTCAATTATAAAATATTGAATATAAAATAAGTTTCCATAATATAATTGGCTACATATTTTACTATTATTAATTATTTAAAACGGTATGACTAATGACTAATGGTATAATAATTTTAGTTTGTTAATTAAGTTTGATGGAATTTTATTTTTTAAATTAATATGTATACACTTATAGGTATACACTTAACTTCTCTTTATATTTTTAAACTTTGTCTCATCGAGGTGGTTTTTTAAAGGATTTTATATTTTAAAACTGATGAATTTATTGAAATTAAATTAATTTACATTGTGAATATAGCGAACTTTCATTCGCCACAGTGAGAATACTACTTGCTGCTGCTTTATTAGGTTTTATCACTAACATTATGTATGTATAGTAATTTTGTTATTATTATATTAAAATAATTTCATCGCTACTTATATAGTTATATGTTATATTTGTTAAAATGTATCAACTATGGTTATTGGTCCATAGGGTGGGGGTGTGTGGTAGGTTCTAAACTAAGATGATATCTGAACCACAGTTTTTGAAGACCCCGGCGCCAACTGGTTGTAGTTAAATTAACTATAATAGGTATGTGGAATGACAAGTACCTAACCTTCTATGATATTTTTATGAATATAATATTATCAGTAACACTTTGACGGTACTTAATACATTTTCTAATATTTAACGAAATTATGGAGCTAAAAATATAGAAATACCTATAATATGTTACGGTCCATAGTTCATAGTTTGGTTCATTGATAATAATAAGCTTTTTAATATACTTTTTCTATACTAATTAATTACTTTTTATTAAGGTTGGCCGGGTCTTTTGATTGATTGTTGAACTATTAGTGTGTATCGCTTCTTTTTTTGGGAGAGCCGTATTATTACAACACACGTTACCACTATGCGGTTTTTTGGGTTAGTTCATTTAATGCAATGTTTCATTTATAGATTCGTATTTATGCTTATTCTCTTAAAATGTTTATATTTTTCGGTTCATCCGTAGAAAAAAAATAGGGACATACCTACCAAGGGTGTGAATAAAAGAATTTTTTTTTGTAAACCAATTTGAATTATTATTTATATTTATTGACTTTTTTTCATTGCATTAAATTCACAGCCCTGGTAATTATTTTACTTCCATCATAATACCTACCACAGTTAAATTTTAAATGTCAAATTGTCAACAATCAACTGCTTCTTCAACTGATTAAACACTTAAGAGGATGTCAGATTTTTAGCGCACCATTTATTTCTCTCTCTGACCACACACATCATTTTAGTGTTTTTCTTAATCGCAATTTGGTATGCTACGTGTGGTCAAAGATGGAAAACAAATAGTGCGCTGACATCCAACCAGCAACAGATCTTTTTATTCTATCCTATAAGTCGAGGTTGTAAACCTATATTCAACTGATACGTATAGTTTCAGCCATAGAGTCAAATGGCCTTGCAATTCAAGATCCTTCCCTACGTATTCGGAATTGTTAACATAACTATTCTACCTTACAATTTTGTTCCCCGTCTCTCACAGATATATAAAGATTCAGCCATTCTAATTCTACACCTCCATATGATCGGTATTCTGTCTATCCATCTTTTCTCAGCTTAGTCTTCTCGCCCCTCATTTCCCCCCGAAATCAACTTCTTTAGCCACTTTCACTCTCTCTTATAATACAGTGACCGAACCACCTAAAACTATTCTCTCTTGTTTCCACTGCAATATGTACAATACCCGTAATTAAATTAATCCCTTATTCATCATCTTTTGTACATCTGAACACCCTATACTTATTTATTTCATATCTGCTTACCTACACTAACTTTACATTTTTTTTCATCTTTCAGACACCAAACATCTGAATCCTGTGACCCATTCCTTATTTCGCCGTATCACACACTTCCTAATTCATATTCACTAGTCCAGCTAACTACAAGTCATCGTACTTGATTATCGGTGAAAATATTTAAATATCATGGAGCGAATTCCCTACTCGAAAAGAATTACTTAAAAAATATCATACTGACCAATTTCCAATTTTTTAACACGACTTATTGATAGCCGGAATAGTGATTATACCAGTATAATTACAGTACAAATATGAAAGTTTTCAGGCAATATCCTCTGATCAATTAACAATAATAAAAAGAAACCTACCGAAAAATAAGAAAATACATACCCCGTGACCGAATCAAATCTGCTACGAAAACTATAGTAAAAACGTTATGCTTCTACGTTACCGAGTTAACAGATTTTCGTGACAATAAATAGTTAATTCAAGTCGAAGAGTAAATTTAAGCCCCAAAATAAGATGAAAACAAACTTAAGCGTAAACTCGACTCTTCCAGTAAAACTTAGCTGTACTGCAGCACACGTTGTCGCCGAAGAAGAAACAGCTATTTCATCTTCAACATCTGCTCCATCTCCAACTCTTTCTACATCTCGCTAATGAACTTATCTAGTATAGAATATAGTATCTTTATGCTCTGTTATAATATCTGGTTTCTATCAGGGGTTAAAAAATACCATTTTTTTTTGCTTTAGAATATGAAAGCTGTGAGATGATCGATATGAATTCGTGAGAAATATAGAGGTACTAGAAAATGAGACGAGATGTGTGTGAATGAAATAAATTAAAAATGATTAACAC
This sequence comes from Sitobion miscanthi, assembly GCA_008086715.1. Taxonomy (NCBI): domain Eukaryota; kingdom Metazoa; phylum Arthropoda; class Insecta; order Hemiptera; family Aphididae; genus Sitobion; species Sitobion miscanthi. Next base: position 51,862 of record SSSL01000010.1, read on the forward strand.
AAATATCGATTTAAAATTAATTTAATTCAAATAATGAGATGAACCTTATTAGATCATTTAAATTTTCCAGAACAAGCCCAGTTGTTGGTCGTGTCAATTTAACCATATACGAGACCACGAGTTTATAGGACATGCTATAATGCATTCTTCTGCCAGTGGCCCTAGACACTGTTGGAGAGATTAAATTTTCTTAGTAATTAAATTACGGTACGAATTTTATATAGTTACGTAGGTACTTGTCCAATACTCGACTATCAGAATTTAAATTAAAGAATGTGATATACCTAGGTAACTATCGATCGATTCTAAAAACAGAAACTTAACTAGGTACAAATAATATCACAATTAAATAGTGAAAAATTTGAAGAAAATTTTAAAAATTATACTACTATAAAAAGAATTAGCTGTAGGTAGAGTATTATAATTTAAATTATTTTCATAATATCCTAATTTTGTGCACATATAACAACTGGATTTTTTAAAACTATTCTACGTCCGGCAGGTATATAAGTTTTTTTGACAATAAATATTTACATTAGGGTCTACCGCGTCAAATAATAGAAGGACAAAACTTACGTAATTATTTATTCTTCCAGCGAAAACGCGTCCCTTCGAGTGTATAATATTGTAGAGTGTCGAGCGGTGCATACCAGACAAGGAAAAATCCGAACCTCTTTCTTAATATCTCCGATCCAAAAAGTTAGTCTGGAAGTATTGAGATTAATGACATTTATAAAAAAGGCACCGAGTTAATGACCAGAATGGAACGAAAAAATCATGGTGAGACGTATTGGAATCGCTGTTCGTCTCAGACGATTGTCATTTGCCATAGATATTATAATTATAAAACCTACCGTCCCAATCATAGAAAATACATTATATGGTCCTAACCCGATGGATTGATGGATATTTTTAATTATCTTCAAAAAAAACATTTATTGGTTTTCTACTAGACGCAAATGCGGTAAATGAATTCAAATTTTATAATATAGAGCACGATTTTTTTTTTTTTACTTGCAGGGTAACCATATTTATTACTGGGTTTATTAACAAATTCTTATTGATATAAAAATAGTAATTAAATTAAAATCGTATTATGGTTCCAATATTAAAAATAATTGTTCGAAATAAAATACTAAAAACAATTTAAGAAATACTATTAATTAATATGTATTACCTAAATAACAAACGAAACTAAATAAATTCGTGTTTTTTTTAATAGTATAATTCATATGTTATACCGATTTTCTACCGATTTATACCGATCTCTATTTATATTAATAATAATTATAAATATAAATATATAGCAATAACAAATCATTTTTGAGTAGCGGCCCACCGGGAAAGTTCCAGTATCACCACCAGCTCAGTCCGCCCATGGTCATATTGTAACCAAAAAATCTAAAAAAATCTATTATAAACACAGTTACTTTTTTACGATATTACAAGTTAAAATTTGGACGAAATTACATATTAAACCAAGATAACGATTTTGGTTATTTGTTGTAATTTAAAAATAGTAGGTATTCGATGACTTTTTCAAATGTAATTTTTTGGGGCAAAAATGACTTTAACCTACTATGTAGGTACTAATGCCTAATAGTAAAATAAATTACTTTAATCTCAATATTATTTATTAGTTAACGATGTCTTTGCTCAGAAATCGTTATCGTTTGTTCTTTTTGTATTTTAATAACTTTACATGGATATATTATTATTACTAATAATTATAGTAGGTTTTGATGTGTTTTATTTCATTAATTATTTAATAACTATACCATTAAGTTATAGATTAACTAATAATTTTGAAACATGGTGTTCGAAAAAATAAAAATAAGAGTAAATTATTAGAGTTGTAATGTACCATGGGTAAAAAAATAAATAACTATAATAACTGTTGAACTTTTAGGGACATAATAGGTAACACATTCGTGTATGTTGTATACACTTATGATATCCCTATACGATAGTATATGAGTAGGTGATTATTCATAGTGCGCCACATGTCAGGATAGCCAGTTGACCATTCGTGAGTATTAATTTATGTGTACATGGTTATACGGTCCATAATCCCTAGGATATAGAATATAGATATTAGGTAAACAATAGAAGTTAAGTATGTGACACTAAATAAATAGTTACCTATAACTTTTAACGTTGTATTTGGAAAATAAATTACCAGCTATTAATTAAAATTGTATCTTATGACTATTATCAATTATAAGTTATAACATTTATTTCTATAAATTAAACCCAAAATATATATATATATATATTAAGTACCCTATATAGGTATGCGCCTATTAATCATAATTATTCTACGAACAGGGACTGGAAAAACGACGACGACGTTTATATCTCGCGTATTTTATACATTTCTAGTTTAGAACTAAAATATACGCCTACAACACTTGGATAGCACATTTTCCGTGACATTAAATATTTATTTTAAGTCTCAAAAGAAAATTTAAGCCCCAAAAGAATATAAAAACAAACTTACTTTAATTATCGACTCTTTCGGCGGAATCCGTTACGTGTGTGAACTGCGACGCCGATGAGGAAACGCTCCAGAATACAAAACTTTGAATACTATGATTTATGAAAAATAAAATTATACGAAACGCAGTAAGTTTTTTGTTCATATTTTCTTTGCTTATTGAAAATTTAGAATTTTTAATCGACTGTGTCTTCTGCAACGACTTTGAGATTTGCCATAGATAAATAAATAAATGATAGATATTATACTATACATCGGTACCTACGTCAATATGATGAACCCACGGATATAATATAATGCAACTTTTTATATCAAAGAGTTCCGTGTTAAGAAACAATTTGTTCATTGAAATTTGATATGACAATAAACGAAAATAGTTTATAATTTTGAATTTGAATTATAATAATATTATATAGGTATTATTTAAATTATTATTTTCGTTTATTAATTTAATTATTGATTAAGATGGTGAATAGATATTAGAAGTACAAGCATATTTTTATAAAAGCATATTGTATTTTATGAATTATTAAATAAAAATGTGATTACTGGATTTTAGAGTTAACATAAAGCCATAAACGTATACAGTAAAATACTATAATACTAACTAGATTTCTAAAACTCCAAGTCTATAATTTTAGATTCTGAGCGGATTGATAACTGTATTAATTTTACAATGATGTGTTCTTTATTTTTTTAATATTTTTAATTATTTTTTCTTGTGGTCTGTGTAAACGATAAGTATTCGTAATAAAGATTTAATTTTCATATATAATATTATATTATAGGCACTCAGTATGTAATCATATGTTTATTTTTAGTTTAGTTTAATTATAGGTATTTAGTAAATAATAATAGATATACGAAATTGTGTTTTCGAATAGCAATTTATTGTTTGTATTAGTATTTAGTAGGTACCTACACCATAATAGGGAACTAAAATGTTGTAAATGATGTACAAATGTATTTTTGGTGTTTTAAGGCTGCTATAAAATCAATTTATGAGAATCTTTGCATTAAATTGTTAGGATTATTTTATATGAATAATTATTTTATAGAAGATACTTACATATAGGTAAGTCGATCAAAAACTATATTTACACTGAATGTTAATAGTAAAATGCTATTAAAATATCTATTATTTGTATTTATTTGTTAATAATAATTAAGACTTAAATATTAGCAGTAATCTTGTTCCTTTCACAAAATATTTTTAATTTAATTTACATTTATACGTTTGGAATTTATCCCAAAGTGTTCCCTGAATAATCATTCAATGATTAATTTAATAGTTACATTCTCGGTTACATTAATTGGATTATAAATTAGAATAAACTACAGTTTCCAGCTTCTACTACAACATTATTTTATATTTTATTTTATGTTTTTAATTTTTTAAATGCAGTCTGCACCTTGTGTCGGTGATTTTACACGTAATATAATAAAATTGATACTAGTGATGAGTTAGGTTTTAAATATTTCCACGATTTCATTAAAAAAATATCTATGAAGTATAAACATCCGCATTTCGAATTAACTATAAATTTATAATTGTATGAGCTATACATATTACATATGTTTTTTGAAAAAATTATTTAAAAAAACAAGAATAATTCCTATTGTATGTTACACGCGTTGGTCTAGCAACTGACTGCTACGACAACTGTGCAATTTTTTTTAAGCACAATCTATTTTGAAAACATCCAGAAAAGAGTTTGTTTTAAGGATGTCTATCTTGATTACAATTAACTTAATTTAAAGTGTATTGTTATGTTAAAATATAATTAAAAATAATAATTATAGTAAAATTGCAAAACATTTAATACCTATATCTAACCATCTTGGGTATGAACTACACTAAAAATGGTGTAAGTGTGCTAATAAAACATATGATGTGTACCTATAATATGTATTTATGTATAAAAAAAATGTAAAGATTAAATAAATAATAACATTATATTGTTTTAAATACTTCGCGCAAACCTAAGGTGATACCCGGCGTATAGTATAATATGCAAAAAGGTACGTATTAAACTTGTCGCGATGAAACGAAGACGGCCTTTGGACTGTTTGGTCTCGCGTATTTTATACATCGCGCTTTTGGGATTAAACTTATAAATGCTTTTACGTCACCCAGTTAACAGATTGTCCGTGGCAATAAGTATTTAATTTAAGACAAAAAAGTTAATGTAAAAAAGAAATAATATAAAAACAAACCTGCGCGTAAACATTGACTCTTCTGATGAAACCTAGCTAGAGTGCCGCCATCGCCGAAGAAACAGCTATCTTCATCCATCTTCATCTCGATCCGATGAGCTTAAACTTGAAAGTAACGAAATATTTTATGAAAATAACCGGAGCATAACGAAATTTGTGAGTTTGTGTTAAAACTTACATTATAATATAATATACGGTTTAACGAACTGTCCGCCTATATTGATGGCTTATTATTTTTTTTGTACACTGAAATCAAATTCAATAGTATTAAATTGTTCTGTATAATCATAAATGTATAATGTATTATGGATTATTGATTATAACATCGAGAATACAAGAGATGTAAGTGGCGGGCGTCAATTAAACCTGTGTGGCGGGGGAATTGCCTTCTGGGCGGGGATCAACTAGACCAGTACCAAAAAAAATATCGGGAAACCTAGAATCCATTTCTTAGATTTATAAATTATGATATTTAAAGAATAATAAATACCACACGAAATTATTAATACCTATTCTAAGTTCTAACTGCAGATAAGTATAGGTAATCGATAGGTTCGGGACAAAGAATATATTGACACCTTATAAAAGTACCAATTAAATACAAATGTTATTAGAAATCACCCATATACTCAAAGAGCGAAGCATTTTTACTACTCTAAGACGTGTACACGTACACAAAAAAAAACAAACGTCATTGTAAAATAATTGATACATTCATCGTTCCACCCAGAATCTAAAAGACTTCACCTAAAAGTATAAGACGAGCACAAATACAATTCGAAATACGAATCCTCGTTGAAATATAATATTATATTATTATAGGTACCTACGTGAAGGCATAACTGCATAAGTATACGTATATCAATAATAACGCGGTCGTACTCGCGCTGGCTAGCAATAAGCAACGTTGAGCCCGTCGTCTGAACAATGTTTGTATTTTGCAGTGACTGTTTAGACCGAGATTGTCTTTTATAATTCACTTGCAATTTTGTCTCCTACAGTGTAATAGATACTTTTTCCACTATACCGCAAAAATCACTGTAAATCACATAACATGGCCAGTGGTGTTATTTGGGTGAGGGGGGGGGGGCAACTGAGGCATTTGCCTTAGTCCTTAGACCTTAAGTCGGCCCATTTACCGTGCGCACCCTCCCCCCCCCGGGTTAACCTCTATGACACTATGGTATGAGAATCTGAGTGAAAAAATGTTGAGTCGGAAGGTACTGATTACTGACTTTTGGGCATACGCATTAGTATTGTGTACCGTGAAATTTTGAAGGTGGTGGGGATGATGTTAGACACAATTCGGTGCTATGGCAATTATACGAATAGCTCCATCCATAGTATATGATCTAAGATCTAGGTATGGTTATTGTTTAATCTACAGTCGTGGATTATTATAGATTAGGTTTAAACCATACTACCACAGATATTCAAACAAGCCCGGATATGTCATGGGATAGAATAATTTGTTACTAACATCAATATAATAATCGTTTAGGTTTTAATCAGATGTCGTTTCTTAGTTAATACATGAAATTTTTTCACCGACTATCAACTATCAAGCCAGGGGATGTTCCTACTTCCTACTTCCTAACTCCTAAGAAGTAAGCACTTCACACTAGTACGTTATTCAAATAAATTCTTTTGGTTTTGATTTATTTTTCGTTTCTTTAAACTTTCAATTTTATTCCAATTTCATCAATATTACTCGTAACACGTTCGATCCAAACACGACGCCATGTACGCCGTAAAAACACCCAGCAAATACATGACAGCGAAAACCAGAAGAGGTGCGTTAATTTTATTATTTTAAATACTCAGAAGGTTACCTATTTATAACGTAAACATTAATTAGGTATCCGAAAATAATTTATGTTTACATTTTTCTCCCAGGCATCCGCCACAGTTTTGATCGGCTTGATTCTTTTCGCGAGAACTTAAAAAAAGTCAATGGTACAGAAGAAGAAGAACTACCATCGTATGTACCTATTACTTAATTTATTATTTAAACAATAATGCCAGATAAATGTGTTTATTGTATATGTGATTGTTGGTTATGTCTTTAAGTCCTGAACCAAAGCCAGTATTTCATTCTAATGGCCATCGTAAGGCTTTAAACAAGTGTCCTCCATCACCCCAAGATGTTTTAAGTCCCCAACATGAAAAACTCATACACTATATCAATGACTGTAAGTATAACTGTCTATGTTTTCAAGTTATGTTTGTGACTTAATATGTAAAATATAATTTTAAACATAATTTTTTATCTAAAATTTAAACTTAAATAAATCCCAATTTTTCATGGATACTCTTGTTAAAAACCTACTTTATTTTTTTTGATATTTATAAGTACAAATATTAAACGCAAAATTAACATGACTGGGTACTTAATTAATCACATTTAAAAAGTAAATATTCTCAGATAGGACTATATTATAATGTTATCATATTTCAGATTTAAGTATCAGGTCTAGTTTATATTAGGTACTTCATACTGCCTACCCATAATCTTAAACGAACAATACAATTTAAATAATTTTTTCTATTACCGTTTGATATAAATTTGAGTACAACAGTATCTATAATTGTTATATGTATGATAAATACAAATATACAATTTATTATATTTAGACTTTCAGAACATAAATACCAAGATAAATACTGAATAAGCTTTGT